>JAHWXV010334352.1:0-10370 GCA_024586415.1 Phrixothrix hirtus
CCATGTTGAGACTTGAATTAAATCATCCTGCAGCGAAAGACAATCTGAGACCGAGTTGACTTTAATATATAATTTAAGGTCATCTGCATACAATAAATGTTTTACAGATTTAATTACCGCACTAATATCATTAATAAACAAAACAAACAGTAATGGACCTGCGGGACACCGGAGGGTGGAGTAAAATAGAAAGAATCAAAGCCGTTAGATGTTACATACTGTTTCCTATTGATTAAGTAAGATTAAATTAGTGCACACAACTGATCAGAGAACCCAAGGACAGATAGTTTCATTTAGTAACAATGAGTGCGAAACAGTATCAAATGCCTTAAAGAAATCAGTATATATTACATCTACCTGTTGTCTGTTATCTAACGCCTTCGATACCTACTGGGAAAAAACAGCAAGATTAATGGTTGTGGACTTTTTAGGAACAAATCCATGTTGCGTATGAATAATCAATTGAGAAGTTTGAAATTTAATGTGGCTGTGTAGTATAATTTAGTAAATTTTTGAAAACGGGCTTAGTATAGTAATGGGTCTATGTCTATAATTAATAATTTTGGATTTTGAACCATTTTTAAAAACTAAAATTCTGTCAATATCGTTTTAATTGGTTATGAATTATCAGTGTTCTTGACAAAAATGGTACCGTTTGGAAATCCATAAGTGCTTGATTCTTTGCCCGGATTTCAGCTGTTTTAATTTCCAAAAAATGCTCTTAAAATAAGGGATTAAATGCTCATTAATTTATGTCGGTCAAAGCTATTACAATTCGGAACAGTTTGCTTGTTAATAATTTTAATTTTTTTAACTTGATCTATAAATTTTTTAAAAATTGTACGACAACATTCCTCGGGGTGCCCGACCCCATGTTGCAAAATCGGTCAAAACATACGTGAAAATGTTGAAATGGGAAGTCCTACCCCACCCGCCGTATTCTTCAGACATTGCTCCCTCTGACTATCATTTGTTTCGATCAATGGCACACGGCCTGGCTGACCAGCATTTACGTTCTTATGAAGAAGTCAAAAATTGAATCGACACGTGGGTCGCCTCAAAAGTTGAGCAGTTGTTTCGACGCGGGATTTGTCGCTGCCTGAAATATGGGAGAAAGTAGTGGCCAGCGATGGACAATATTTTGAATCGTAAATATATAACCAGTTTTTTACAATAAATCCTCGAATGTTGAAAAAAACGGCGGAAGCGTAGTTATACACCTTTTAGAAATAAATTTTTCTACTCCCACGCATTTACTCAAATGTGTAGAAGTTACTGTGGAACATTTCCATAAATAAAAGCGAAAGCGCATATGATTTAACAAATAGTTTCTTCAATTTTGACAATAAAGGTTTAGCCGGTTTTTAAAGAAAATGTCAAATAAAAATCCCAGTTTTCATAAAATTGAGTACCGGTTGGTGGTTAAATATCTGTTTTGAAAGGACTGTCGAGAAAAAGAATTTACATTGTAATAATGGATACATTGAAGAGTCATTAGCCACCATAAAAAGTGCATTGCCGAATATAATAGAGGATGAACACACGTGTTGGAAGACCCGTTTCTATATCAACTTCTAAAAATGTTAGAGCCATGTATGACATGATTTCAAAGGATTGGCGAATATATCTGAGATTTCAAACATCATACATCATGATTTGGGTATCTGAAAATTATCTGCCAAATGAATTCCTAAATGCTGATCAAAACGACTCAAAGTGATAACTTCTAAATCACTTTGGCGCAATGCTGGATGAATCTATCATCATAATTCAGACACAAAACAACAATAAAAAGAATGGAAACACACTTATTTTCTCCTTACAAAGAAGTTTTGTGTTTAAAAATCAGAAGAAAAGGTGCTTGCATCAGCTCTTTGAGGCAATGGTGGAATAATCACGTGGAACTACTTATAACAGTGTAAAACTGTGACAGGGTGTACTATTCTGTATTATTAACTATGCTTGGAAAATAAACTATGGAGATTTCTTACAAAACAATGTTTCCGTTAATAAGTCCTTGATTGCGTTGCAAAAAATTGATGAGGTTGGCTTTCAATTGACTAACCATTTCTTATATTCGCTAGACTATGCTTCAAAAGACTCATCTATTCCCGCAACTAAAAAAAATCAAAACGGAAACAAATCTTCATCAAATGAAGTAGAAATAAGTACTGTGAAGGAGTAGTTTGCAAATGAATACAGAATTTTTGTATAATGCTTAAAACTACTTTATAGGCGTTGTATTATGGGTACAGAGTTAAATAGTGATTTCGCTCAGTAAATAAAATGTTTTGAAATACAATACCATTGTCTATGTTAGGCTAAATACTTACTAATACTTCCTAGTACGTACGTAAAACTAAAGTATATTATGGACTACACGTAAAATCAAAATTTTTGTTTTAGCAACATGTTCTCTTTATCAGGATAATGTTTTTAATTAAAGCCAAAAATTGAAAATGAATGTAATATTAATCGAGTAAAAATTATGTAAACCAATACATCAAATTGAATACGTATTAGTGCTAGAGTCGAATAAATAGCATAATTTTAAAAAATTAAGGCGTTGTTTATTAAGTCAATTTATTTATATAATATTTACTTGATTTATATTATGCTACATTAATTTTCAACTTTTAGTTTTAATTAAAAACTTTTCCTTAACGTCGATAACGCGTTATTCTCGAAACTTGTAGACTTCTGCAACACATTTTACAATGAAGATATCATCAGCGTGCTTCTGAACTTTATTAATTTAATATCAAAAATTCAACTCTATTGCGAGATCAAGATTTTTAAAGTAACTTTTCGATACAATTCAAGTGAGATCTAATTTAAACTTTCATTCAACAGTAGAATACCAACACCAGTAGCTCTTAAACAATAATTAACGGATTTCTCAAAATTATATTCTGACCAAACAAAAATCTAAACCTGTTTTTTATTCGGAATTTACGCATATGAAAGTAGAAACTATAAGAATAACATCTAAGGAATATCCGCATCAGGATTGGTGCTTTTTTTTTGAAGTCGACTTCTTCATAAATGGAAGGCATCGCGCCAATCGCTTTTAGGAGTGGAGACAAAATACTATTTTATACAGAGGAGGTTATTTATTCTTCTGAAGTAAAATGACTACCACTTAAGGTTTTTTTGAGGTATATCCAAAACTCGTACATTACGAGATTCAGTAAATATAATGGATATATAACTCTGATGTTATCCATCCTTAAAAAGTTCAAAGTTTCCGTGGCGGAATTTGTCAAAGTATTGTCATGATGGAACATTAAGCCTTCAGGCAGGTCATATTATGTGTATTAGGATTATGTAGTCGACTTCTGTTCTTATAACTTAATAGCTATCAGCAGTCTTGTATTTCTAAAGAAAGCAGTTTTTTCCCATAGTGGTAGACATGAGTCTTATTCAGACACCCATACTCTGCTTTCTTAACGCTTTGGCACATCATTAAAAGAAACACAGGAATTATTGAACTACTGTCATTAATTTTAAACTCCAATTTCTTATCCCGCGCAAACTCGATTACGATATACGCGACCTCTCTACGTTAAAACAAATAACCGACCTACCATAATATAGTGGTGGACATTTGTTTGAGAATCCTGTGTGAATATAATGACGTTGTAAACAAAACCCACCACCGCTCTGCGGAAGTTTTAGATTATATTTGCACTGATGATGTCATCAACTTGAACAAGTAATGAAATTAAATTAACGATGATTTAATTTTTTTTACTTTAGAAATGAGACAAGCGTTGTAGTCCTATGACTATATTGAAAACTAATCAATCTCATTTATATTTTTCAAATTAAAATTCCAAATTTTTATATGTCATTACTTACAATTAGCTATTAAAAAAACCAATGACGTATTATTTTAGATGTTATTTTTATGAAGTAAAATTAACTTCGCCGCTTTTGATTTATCAACATACTCGGCTTCTAATGTATCGACTGAATGTTTGCAGTATTTAGCATTATCATTTCCCTTTTATTAAAACTATTTCACTCGTAACTTCAAGTATAACGGTCATAATATATTTTGATTGTCAGTAATATAGTACTACCAAGGTACGTGTAAGAATAACTATATTGTAATATATTAAGAATACAAAAAATGAGGTTAATAAAAATAGCGTTAGATAATTAAGCAAATAATCGATACTAGAGTTGTTTTTGCTAGTTATTTGTAAAACGAAAGTGTAATGTTAAGCTCAAGTTCGTCACACAAAGAGAATACTCGAACTAGAAATAATAATAATTATAAGTTATAAATCAATCAAGTAATTCTCAAATTATACTACTTACTTAATAAAGTAAATACTCCAAATATGGGACTTAAAATTTACTAATACTAATATCAATGTATTAAGAATTATTAAAATATTTTTATTTAATTTAAAACAAAAGACCCATCGCTAATGTAAAAGCAGTTTTTAATTTTGAATTTAACGCTATTTATTAATGAGCTATGACTAATTTAACATTACATTAGTTATAAAAACAATCTCATATTGTTAATTAATATTGAATCATACTTTTTAATAAAGTTGTTTATGATATGCCACTATTATTTTAACGCCGACTGGTGGTAAAATATGATTTGCTCAAATATTCCAATTTCGCCAAAGAAGCTTGATATTAAAAGCTTGACATGTTCTTGCCCATTATTAAGCTTTTATGAATCATCATTGTGTAAGCAATTCTTTCTTTTTTCATGCTCTATCTACATTTTATATTAATGTATGTAATTTAGTAATACCCTGCGTAAGTTACATCACTTTTATAAGTTATTCATACTTTTATGCGAAACCTTCTGCTATTGTCCTTCTAAAGGTTTAAAACAACCTTTCTTAGGAATATTGTTTTTAAACTTGTTATAAATGTTTTTCTTATTTGTTCTACATTACCTTCAGATATTCATTTGATTCATTTTCTTCAAAATTATATTAACAAAACAGGCCAGCTCCTTGACTAATACCAAACATGACCTCAACATAGTCATACAAGATGCGCTTTGTTTAGAAACCTCATATTTAATTATTATTTAAGACAATATTTTATAAATTTTTAATTTTGACTAATGGGGAATTAAACGTAAATTTTGGTGGAACATATTTATATAATCGTCCTGTTTTTAATTGCGTTAGCAACGTCTTGCAGTTGAATTAGAAAAGCTCTGTTTGCATTTTCTACTAATTTATAATAAAAACTTCGAAATACTTTTAAATAGTTTTCGATTATCTTACAAGAAAGCCTAAATATGACTATCAGGCTAAAAAATCGTCCTTTGGAAAACTTATTTTCCTCAACTAATCCCGCAAATTATTTCCTTTGTTTCCCACAGATCAGGTAGTCTTTTGAACTCTGACTATGCCAGATGACAAATATAACGCTTATGCAATACACCGGTCAAGAAGTACAAATTTCGTAGCCAGACGTTAACATTACATTATTTATGAGAAAATAAATTAGTTTGCAAATATTTCAAATTGTTTGGCTGTCGCCTACTTCCTTTAAGGTAAATAATCTTTCATTAATTTCTTTTTATTTAAAATTTGAAGTTTATATTATTTATTAACTTATATCAATTTTATTAAATTATAAACTAATACTTACTAGAGCAGAAATATATATGTATAAATTCACAATTAATTTAATGTAAACTTTTAAAAACGAAACATTAATTCAAGCATTTATCTAGAAATTATTATTTGAATTTAACTGCGTTAATACAACTGTGCTTCGTATTCTGAAGAAATTCCTAAGATGAGAAAAGTGCATTAAAATGGATGTCGCATGATATGACTAATATGCAGAAAATGGTAATGATAATCTGCTTGTATCAACTTGGAACGCTATGAACGCAAAGGAAAATTGTTTACGCAGTAATATACAAACATATATTAGATCGTACGAGCCAAAACTTAAACCGCAATCGGACGAGTGACGTCATTACGCGTCACCACTAATTGCAAAAGTTCTTCATAATCACAAAAGTACACCATTGTGATGGTCTAATACTTGAAAAAAATACAGCGACACTTTCAGCACAACCCACCATGCAGCGAAAGCTGTACCTGATTTGTTCAATCATTGGGGCTGGGAAGTATTCTACCGTCCACTATACTCCGTGAACTGAAATCCCTGAGATATCGACTTGATTCGTAAAATAAATGAATCACTTCGTAGTATTCACTTCAGAACTATTCTAGCGATTCTTCAGACACAGACCGCTCTATTCACACTATCAGAAGAGAAACTACTAACGGCATTCTACGATTTCCACATCGCTGACAACGGATTTTATACAACGCTGATGAATACATCGAAGTACAGCAATACTTAAAAAAAAGTATTCTGTGTCTAAAGTAAATAGGTAGTTCCCACTATTAAAATTTCAACTCTCGTATTTTTATATTCAAGTATTGTCTAAAAACTTGTTTTAATTGATAATGTACTTGACATGAAACTACGATTTATGTCTAACTAGGATTGTTTGTATTATTTTCTTCACGTCAATTTATAGTCTCTAAATTTTATGAACAGTTAGTTTAGAATTTCACGAAAATATTTAAACAAATACATAGCATTTCAATTTTATTTTTCGGGAATATAATATAAACCGAATATTCTATTATAAAAAGCGATGAAAAATGTATACACATACATTGTCTCCATTGTTTTGGTCTCTTAAATATTAAGCATATTAAGCGGCTGATTCTATTAACCAATGAACACAATAATTGACGACTGTTGTGCTTTGATTATTTAACATCCGAAGGGTCGGTTTTATATACATTTTTTAGAATTTACCGAAATATGAGACAAATTGATAATTTTGATAAATAATCCATTATCTTTGTTGATTTTATAACCGTTTAAGTACTGGAATTTTAATAAAACAATTTATAAGTTAATACCTCAAATTTTGATTATATAAAAAAATAGCTATTTAAAATAGACCGCAGAACACTTCAATTTGCATAATCCTTATAATCTGTATTCCTTTGCAAAAATCAATTTTCAATCAACTAGGAATGTACAAATTAATTCTCTTCAATTTTATTTAAGCGTAAAATGAAGGTGTATAGAATACGTAATTTAAATGATATAAATACAAACTGCAGAGCATTATTTTATAATTTTTAAAAGATAGAACAACGGTTTATTAAATTTCTTTCCATGACCTATTTTATATTATTATATACTCATCAAACTAATTGCTTCTCGCCTATCCCTATTTTTATAAACTACCATCGGCTATTTAATAATATTTTAATAGAAAAATTAAATTTAGATTAAGGATTAAAACTCTATATTAAAACAAAATTTGTTATGTAACAATAACGGATATTTATAAAATTCTTAACCTTTTATTCGGTTTGCAACTTTAATATTATATATGATGTAAATATAATTTCAATGGGGTAACTAGATGTGTCAAATGTGTTCAAGTGACATTGACACAAGTAAAGTAAAGGGCGCCAGTAAGCTAAAAATATAGTTAAAAATTCCTAAATACGCATACTTTAACTTAGAATTAGCTGCCTTCGAAATGTATTTTTCTTCAACCTAATTAAGAAACTAACGATCTAACCAAGTTATGTAAAATATAAATTACTTCATCATTACTACATCAAAACTTTTTCAATAATATCCGATTGAATATACAATACCGTTTTAACTTTTTTCTTGCCAAATCTTTACAGCCACTTGAGAAGATTTAGGCACCTACTGAATTTCTTCACCTACTAAAGATGATTCACCTTGAAGCAGAAATGCACTTCATCCTTTAGCTAGTTTGCAAAAGAAAGTGCAATAATATATTCAAAAGTATGCTAAACTTTGTTGCAACATAATACAGGGTGGCCCAAAATAAGTGACACCGCGCAAATTGTGGTTACCTCTTAAACTGTAGAGTACAATTTTCTTGAAATTTTTTTTAAAAACGATTTTTAAATTTTGAAAATTTAAATGGTATAAATTGCTCTAAATACAATCCTGCTATTTAAAAGAAATTATGAATGAGTCGCTAGTAAACTTCACGTACTACAGCAATTTGATATACTTATAGAAACACGCAATCTTTTTTTAAGACGTGCCTGTAGTAATGTGACCCATACAAGTTCTTTAGCTTTGTTTACTTTCTTTGAAATAACAACACGATTTTAAGTCAGTTGATACACTTCAATATTTAATTTTTAAACGTATTGATTGTTTTATTTCTTGCCGGCATAACTATTTGTTAAAAATACAAGATTCTAAATGGTTTTATCATAAACATCAGACATGAAATTGATACAAATAAGTTTGTTTTAAAATTTGTAACGTGTTCAATGGGCATATTTTAAAACAGAAGAAGTGATTCTTTTTACACCGACCTGTAACAATATTATTCCTTAAAAATTACTATTGTAAACAGAAAGAACAACTGGAAAATACATTATTTATCTATTTATTTTGCTTTGACAGCACGCAATACGAACGTAAAATTCTTCGGTTGCTTTCCGAATCATGTTGGCTGGTAAAAGAGCAATTACTGTTTCATTATGCATCCGCAAAATTATCAAATGTTTGGTTTTGGGAAAAAAGTTTTATCTTTTAGATATCCCAACAAAAAATAATTAATCTGGGTTAAATAGGGGGAACACGTTGGCTATTCAATTGTTCCCCATCTTCCAATCTACCTGTCTGCAAACTCAATCTCCAAAAACTCACGAACTTGTCTGCCAAAATGGGTTGGCGCCCCATCCTGTTGAAACCAAACGTCAAAGTTCATTTCTGAAAACTGCCGAATAACGGGAACAATTTGGTGCTCTACCAGGTATCAATCTGCATTCAAATTCCCCGCATTAAAAAAAGGTCCAATAATGTGATTGTTTATTATACCAGCCAAGACATTTAATTTTTACTGATTCTGGTTATGAGATTCAATGGTCCAGTGCGGATTTATGTTCGGCCAACAACGCACATTCTGTCGATTTATATAATCGCTCAAAAAGAAATTTGCTTCATCAGAGAAGCAGATCTGATTTAAAAGCTGCGATTGAGGCAAAATTTTGTTCATCGTGGTTTCGCAAAACTCTACGCGACGATCAAAATCATCCTCGCATAGTTCCTGAATTAAATGCGTTTTATACGGGTGGAAGCGATGCTCATTTAAAAATTTTTGAAGCGAGGAACGAGATATGCCATGATAAGGAGCGGTTCTTCGAGTAGTTGCATGTTCATTTTCAATGAAGCTTTGCAAAATTTCCACTGCTTTTTCGTCGTTCATTGCCGTAGCAGGTCGACCGGATTTTGACAAGTTTTCACAGTGCTATGCACTCCAAAGCGTTGCACTGTTCGCCCAACTGTGGATCTTGAAATGGTGTTATGCTACCATGTTTGATTAAACAAATTGGTCGTTTCTGATAAAGGTCGTTCACGATCCCCGCCCAACCTCGCATCATCAGAAGACAAATGCGTTCATACTCAGTTAATTGCGCGATTCGTAGTTCTGAAAAGAATTGGAAAATCGAATTCAAGTAGCAGCGCAATAGCTTTGATTTAGGATTGACCCATGAGTTACAGTCGCAGAAATCGTTAGATATACGGTAAACTTTTTAAAAACTTAAAATTAAACTTTTAATCGTTAATAACTCTCTAACCGCCGGGTCAAATTTAGCGAATAAAGGCATTCTGGAAACGTCTTAAAGTCGTGAATACACTTATATCAAAAATTGTGTCAAATTCACTCAAGGTCAAATAGTCAAGTTCGCTAAATGCATTTTTAAATACCAAACAACTTTTGTATAAAAGATTTTTTTTGTAAAATGAATGGTTTCCGAAATAATTTCCTGTCCCAAAACATTTCGGCCACGTTGTATATGAACAATACGACACATGAAACGTAATGAAATTTTTCCTCTAAATGAAATTTTTCTACTATTACGTCTATGTTGTATTTTAGAATAATTTCAACACTATAAAAAGATTAAATTGAAAAATGGATTCAAATAACGTGTCAATAAATATGCATTAGTCATCTGTGTGTTATTGACCGGCACTTAATTTGATGTGCTGATAGGGTCATTAGTTAAAACTGTATTGTAAATAAGTAAAATAATGATAGAATTACAACTCTTGGGTATCTAATATGAAGAGACTATATTATAAATAAAATTGCACATGCTCGAAATTGCATTAAAAAACACCAAAATAAAAATTGAAATCGTCAAAGTTATTCTAATTTTGTCAAACAGTTTAAACATATACACATATGCGTACGTCCTCATTATATTCTATAAACATTCATATATATATATATATATATATATATATATATATATATATATATATATATATAT
>JAHWXV010334360.1:0-15989 GCA_024586415.1 Phrixothrix hirtus
TGCGCGTTTGCGGACCCCTGTCAATATGAACTTTTTGTCTTAAAATTCGTCAAAGAATCACCCCTTGAAATAAGTACATGTACTTAATTAACACCCTGTACATTACTTATTTGAGATTTTACTTGTATCATTTTCGAATGGATATGTAAGTATACAGGTCACCTTGACACGTGTTTCAGTGGTACTATATTGTTTATTCAGGTTTAAACGCCGAGATCACCGCCTGTGGGAATACAAAATAATTGACTTCTTTTTAATATGACGAATTTTTACTATGTATTTTTGCAATGAATAATTTTATATACAATACGAGGTGATAAATAGTTTTCTATTTTAACCTATTTATTTCTTAGGAAAATAATTTCTTACTGAATTAAGTTTTTTAAATACGTAAGGTATACAATAATGCATCATTATTGCATTATTATAACTTAAAGGTTTACAAAACGCAGCAAAGGCTGACAAAAAGAAATAGTCTATTACGTTATAATAATAAATGTATAATTTAGAAGATTTCGACTTTTGACTGGTGTTTATGTCCCCGGGTAGCTGAATTGGCAAAGCATTGACATGGACTGCCAGAGGTCCCAGGATCGAACCCCATTCCGTTATCGAATTTTTCTAAAAATATTTAATTTATATAAAATAAATACTTAACATCTATACATACTATTAATCTTAAATCGCCTTAATTTTTCAAACCTTAAGCTTCAAAAATTAGCAGTTTTGCCCAGTCAGCATCACAGCTAAAGTTAACTAAGTTCCGTCAATATGTGTTAAATAATTAAGTGTAACGTCAAATATAATCCTTATTTGGAATGTGAGCTTTGCAAATTTTTATATTAGCTCATTATATCTGACTGAAGGGATCATTTGAAGCGTTTTCACAACATGATCTTGAAGGAAGATATCTTTTGCATCTAGCGCTAACTCAACTTCCTCAATTTCTGAATTCCTGAATTCAACCGTCAAAATATTTCATGCGAACTCAAACTGGTTACCTTATCTCGAACATCAATATAGGGATAATTCTAAAATCGATTGGATGTTAAAAAACACACGTAGAAAAAGGCTTTTATTATGATACCTACAAAAATGTTACCCTACCCAGATTCACGCATTTTTCATACCATGACACTAATTTCATCAATCCCTCAGCGAAGCTACCCAACCATGAACTCGTTATTGGTTTCAAATTACTTCGTAGCCAGACAGTTCTTCATCTTGATGAAGGGACGGAAGTCGCTAAATACTGTAATGGCGATTGCAGAAAATCTTCTGATTAAACTGGCGGAGAAAATCATTTGTACAAGCTGAGGCATGTGGCCGCATACTATCAGGTAGCTGAATGGCTTCCGAAGCTTCTTCAGTACTCCACCTTGTGTTATGTGGATTTTGTCACTGGAACTACTTATTGTCCTAGAATATTGTAGTCATCATTTCGCGATTCCCGAGTGTCTTCTTCAATTTCACATTCGGAATTCTTTTAAATAATTAAATTTATTTCAATTTTAAATGTTAATAGTGTGTTTATCGTGCAATCTAATTTAATTTATTTATCTTGTTTTCTGTTTAAATCAGCACCTAGTTTGCTACGACAAGTTAAATAATTGAAAAATTAAACCATTTATTTATATTTTAAATACATAGAAGTGGTTCCTGTATCAATAATTTCTATATCTCCAGACTTTCTTTTTTGTTTTCGGAATTCTTTGTTGTATTGAGATTATTCAAAAATCTTTTTCTACCATCGAAATGTAGGCAAGGTAACAGTAGACTTTTTAACGTTTTTTAATCACTGGGAGTCTAATAACAAACGGATGCTTTCACCCCGAAGCTGTCCTGGCCCTCATCGAACCCCAAATTAACGTATTTGTTTGTTATAAAGTTTCCGTACGATAGTGTGGCGCGTATAGGTATTGCTGTTCGTTATTGCATTATCAGTAATATAGTACTGAGACGTGCGACTATTTGTCTCAAATAGCACTTGTCTGATATGCAATAAAGAAGCAGGTCTATGGAACGCGCTGAACTGTTCAGTCACAGATTGCGCATGTATTTCTAACTAAACAGGTGAGAATCATTGTCCTAAAATTCGTTACGAAAATTGACTACAATCAGAGTTTGGATCACAGATGTTAATTGATTTGATCTGTATAGATACATATAAATCAAGTAACTCGGTATAGCATTGATTGATTACATATAAAGCCTTATTATGGCTTTGCACGATTTCTGAAAATCAAATAAAATTTACTACAAACTAAATTCGGAAATAAACGTTTTAGAAGCAAATAACTTGATATATGGAAACTAATGGAACAAAAATATATTTTAATTTTTATGTACATACTAGAATCTAAATGATTCACTTGGTCAACACGTGTCTTGTCAGTTAATGATCTTACGATAATAACAATTATTAAAACATTAGTTAAAGCAAACAAAAAGGTAATTTGGGGACTAAATTTAAAAGTATAATGGAAATTAAACAAAATTGTGATTCTTTCTTCACAAAAATTCTATTTGTGAAGTTAAAGGATTAAAGACGATGATATATGCCTACATAAATTGAAATGTGCAATAGTATGGAATTATTTCGTATTAAAAAAGGAAGATATATTTTATCTTACTCAAAATTCTACAGGCAACTTGTATCGACCTTCTGTGGGCAAATGCGAGTATTTTTGACTCACAGCCCTTCGCAATAGATATATTAAAAGTGCGAAACCTAGCTTTATTTTTGAAAAATATTGGTTCTTGGTGGATTAAATCCCTTTTGTGACTTGATTAACAGGAAACTTAATTTGAACATTTGAAAAGCGACTTTCAACCCTTATCACTTGAATTAGTTCACATTAAACACTTCATAACACAAACACCATCTTGCGTTTTTAAAGCTGTTAACCAGCTTTTTAGTCCCGTCCCTCTCGACCGCTATCTATTTAGAAACTTCAAACATACGGTAACTACAGTTCAGTGCGTTATTCATAAAATAAAGCAAAATCCCTACTTAAGTGCTATAAAATTATTCTCTGAAAATTGTTTCACTAACTATTCATAAGTTACAAGTTGAATGCATCTAAAAAAAAATACACGCACAAAATAAATTTCTAAAATATGAACAATATTTATTTCTGTACAAAATAGTATATTGCAATATAAGATCGGTAAGTGCCTTATAACAAGTCGAGAAAAAGTTAGGAAATCGAGACCCGAACGGTCGGGTTTTGCTTATTTTTGAGACCTGTTGTACTAAGACACTTAACGATCGTATGTTATTCACGATTTTTTCCGCTAACAACTTTCAAGTAATTACAACAATTTGATATCAAATCTTTACTCCGTTTCATAACAGTACTAATTGTACCGGGAGCGTGATGGGAGACCCGGACGATGGGGGGTGGATAAAAGGAAGTTAGAATATAGAATGGCGCGAGGTCGGACTTCGGTTTTATATACGAGAATTGTGTTGTTTTTAAAAGAAGTAATTAGTAATATAAATAGTTTATCACATCAAGTGACTTTGTTTTAATACTAACCCATAACATTACATGGTGGCAGCAATTTAGAAAATACAAATCAACGATGTTACAATCAAATGAAAACGATAATTCGCAAAAGAAAAATGATTTCATTCTTAATGTAAGTTCGCCTGAACCATTTAATTTTGGAGCACCATTCAATTGGCTTCAGTGAAAAAAGGGGTTTGAACGATAGATTTCCGTAACAGGTATTTCTATAAGAACGGTACAAGAAAAGGTATTATATTTAATGGGAGAAGAAACTAAAGAAATTTTAATTCAATTTCCTGTCATCCTTAACACATTTAGAGGTATGCTGGAATCTTTTGATAAGCATTTTATACCTACTAGAAATATAATATTCGAACGCTATAAGTTCAATTCACGGATACAACAAGCAGGTGAGAGTATCGATAGTTTCATAATAGCGTTGCATGCATTAGCGGAGCATTGTAATTATGGGGTTTTAAAGGAAGAATTAATTAGAGACAGAATAGTTGTAGGAATGTTAGAAAAGAAAACTAGTGAAACACTTCAACTTCAAGCTAAACTTACTTTGGCTGAAGCAGTATTAATGGCTAAACAAGCGGAAACCCAAAGTAAACAAAGTAATATTCTACGTCATGAAGGTTCACAGATTAATACTATAGTTAAGAAAGGTATTACTAGCTACTCGAAGAATGCCTTGAAGCTCAACAACTCCTCTGGAACATTCACAATCTGAAAACTGTATATTATGTGACTTCTGGGGCATGAAGTTTCATCAACGAGGAAATTGTCCTGCAAGAAACTCGATCTGTAGATCCTGTGGAAAAAAGGGCCATTGGGATCGAGCATGTATTTCAAAAAAGTCTAAAGCGGTGGAAGATCCTTACTCAGAATTAACTAAGGGTAAGAATAATTCAAATGTATGGTTTGTAAGTACAGTTTCAATAATTTCAAAGAATCAAATCAAGTCAGTACATCTCAATGGAAGTAATCAGTGGTTGATTAAGTTCTACGTAGAAGGATTTCCTAAGGCAATATCTTTCCTCATAGATACAGGAGCTGATGTAATATGTATGCCATTTCATTTAGTACCTGAATCTAAATTAAAAAGCATCATAAATGAAAATGATATTATATCAAGTCCTGATGGGAGCAATTTAAATGTAGTAGTAAAGTAATTGTTGAATTTTAGATGTGTAAGTAATCATTATTATTATCAGGGTTTTGCATATATAATTAAAGATTTGAAAATACCAATTTTAGGTAGATCTGGAATTTTAAATCTGAAAATATTTCATTTAGAAAATAATAAGCTCTTTAAGAATACATTAAATCAAATATCTTCACAATTAAGTACTATAAAAAGTGGACAATGAATTTCTTAAGTTATTTAATAATATAGGGGAATTTAAAAATGAAATTGAGATAAAGTTAGTAGATAGCGTATAATGGAGCAAGCTGGATGTTAGGCCTCAGGTGGTAGAGGTTAATGCCGTTTTGGTTTCTGAAATTGTTCGATAATCCGGTAGCGCCAGTGGGGGAATGGGGGGGGGGGTTAACGTTGTATTGGTAGAAATTGAACTGGAGTTTCAGAACGACGTTACGATAGATCTTAGACTTCCGGAGACTTCTGACAAGGACGATGAACTTCAATCGTGAATGAAATGGTTATAATCGGGAAACTTACCATGTACTTGGTTTTTTACACGCCACTGGAGAAGTTGTACCATAAGTATTAACTCAAATCTTATAATTTGTGCGCGTACCTAATTATTTAAACGTTTTACATTCCTGTAAGAAAATTTATTGTTATACTATGTTCCTAAAATCAAAGCTACTTAAAATAAGAAGATATTGAATTGGTTTAGATAAACAATTATAATCACATATAATAATTGTAACATGGCTTTCCCAATAGGGTTTATGAATAATTTAATGGTAGTAAAAGAACAGATTATAAGTGATTGAAACATATTGGGAACCCCAAACAAAGACTAAATGCTTAAATATTGTAATCTTAATTAATTAATTGACTAACTATCAAGAATAAACTACTGGCCACTTTTCGTGAGTTAAGGTGCCCCTAACAATTCTTTTTTCATTAAGTTAAGTTTAAATAATCAAAGTTCAAAAATATTGAGATGAAATGTCCAAATCTCACTTGCGGTGGGCAACTTCCCCAATGAATTAATAGGTAGTGTTAATATGGATTCGGTACCTTTGATAGCGGTAATTCGTCGTATCGAAAATACTTGACCAGACGTTCAACGACTCCTTTTGAGCTAGTTGAACGGGATAACGAAATTCTTGACCCTTGTTAATAGATTGGCAGAAGCGCCTATAATCCTAAACCCTTTTCGGTTTTCGACCTATGATGAACACAAAAACGGGTAACTAATTCGAATATATTATTCTGGAACGCCCACGACACTTTACGCTAAGCGTACATGTACCTTAGAAAATCGGTACTCTAATGAATGCTCAAGGCAAGCTCTCTTTCACCTTCCAATTCTCGGGGAAAGGGGGGATGTTCTTGGTTGCCAGATATTTTTAGAAATGAACCTGCGTTTGTCAATGGTTGAAGTTAAGTACTGTTTACGTTTGAAAACTAGGGATGTTCAAAAGTTACTTTTAAAATAGAATTTATAATGATAAAGAAATTCTTATTTGTAAATGTTGGTATTGACAGAATATGGGTATTTTACATGTCTAATTAAATTAATGTTTTCCTAAATACAGGGTCTTTCCAAATTATAAATAAAGGTCTTCATATTTTTAGACGCGCTTACAAGCGCTAAGCCATTTGTGCAATCAGCTCCTCGGGTTGTTCCGTTTCCTTTATTAGAAAGATTAAAGAAGGAGTTACATCGACTCTTTACTTTGAAAATCATTGAACCTGTAAATTATCCAACTGAATGGGTAGCTCCAATTGTAGTAGTTCCCAGAGGAAATTCAGTACGTTTATATGGCGAGTTCACTCAGTTACATAGAAATGTTCTTCGATCACATTTCCCCATTCCAAAAATTGGCACATCATTTGCACAGTTAAAAAATTCTAGATATTTTTCTAAGTTAGATGCCAATTCAGGGTTTCATCGAATACCACTAAAGAAAGAATCGCAATGTCTTACTACCTTTATCGTGCCTTTTGGTAGATATTTGTTCAAAAGACTACCCTATGGAATCTCATGTGTACCTTAATATTTCAGTTTACATTTTTTAAAATTAGTAGGATTTATAGAGGGGGTAATCATGCACATGGATGATATTCTAATACATGCTCCTACTTTGGAAGAGCACGATAAAATTTTGCGATAAGTTTTAAATCAGTTACAATCTAAAGGTTTAAACTTGAACCGAGAAAAATGTTGTATAGGGGTACAGTCAGTTAAATTTTTGGGACATACAATTTCAGATATGGGAATTTCTATTGATCCATCTAGAGTGGAAGCAATTTCAAAATCTTCTGAACCATCCACAAAGAAAGAGGCGATGCAACTTTTGGGTATGATAAATTTTGTGGCTCGCTTTACTTCACATAAATCTGAAATCTTGGAACCACTTTCAAGTTTATTAAAGAATAATATGTTGTTTATTTAGCGAGACTCACAAGAGCAAGCTTCTAGGAAAATTAGAGTATTATTAGCGAAAGCACCATGCTTGGCATTTTTTAATCCGATGTTTCAAATTATCGTAGCAGCAGATGCTCCTTCTTTTGGCATCGGTGCAGCATTAATGCTAATTAATGAGAATAAAAAACGCGAAATTGTTGCATATTCATTGCGCATATTAACACCTACGGAAAGTCGTTATGCTCAGATCGAAAAAGAAGCATTATCTCTAACTTGGGCTTGCGAATCACAAACCATTGCTTCAAATACTACAAACCAAAGTTTAGATGATCACACACCAAAATTATAAAGTGGAATCCAGTGGAATACACACCAGGAAAAATTTTACGGTTCCAGATACATTGTTGCGTAATCCGGTTGAAGGAATATGGGAGAGTGAGGAATTATCTTCACATAAAGATGATAGTAAAAAATCTTCCTGTAAAAGACCATTTTCTTTCAAAAATTGTTGTAGAACAATTCAAAGACCTAGTTTGTTGTAAATTAAAGGACTATATAATGTCAGGATGGTTTGATAGACATCAAATACTCTAAGAAATTGCTCCATATTTTTAATTTCGTAATGACATCAGTTTATGATAATTTAATACTAAATGGATCACGATCATTATTCTGCCTTCCTTGCATACCAAGATATAGTTAAATGTCGTGAAATAACCAAAATATCAGTCTGGTGGTACGGTCTGTCAACTCAAATAGAAAATCTGATACGCGCTTGTCTTAAATGTGTTGAGGAAAAGACTAGTATCAAAGAGATATTTGTTTCAGAAAAACAACCATCAAGAGCATGGCACAAAATAGCTTTAGATTTATTCAAATACAAAGTTTGATACTTAATTGTAACTGACTACTACTCTCGTTTTTTTGAAATTTTACCTTAAAGGAATTAACAGAAAACGGTCCTCAATTTCAGAGTTAATTCAAAAAATTTTCTATAGGCTATAATTTTAAGCACATAACTAGTAGTCCTTTTTATCCTCAATCCAATGTGTGCATAGCAGCTGCAGTAAAAGTTGCTAATTCACTTATAAAAAAAAATGATGATATTTATTTGGGCATATTAGAATATCGTTCAACTCCTTTAGAGTGCGGATTCAGCCCAGCAGAGCTTTTAATGTCGAGGGAAGAAAGGCTGAACAAATTAAGAATTATAATTCTAGACATAAATCTAAAGACCTGTCAGATTTAGATGTTAACAACTCTGTCTGGATTACGGATCTTAGATGTTATGGTAAAATAATTAGAAAAACTGAGGAACCTCGATCTTATATGGTTCAAACGAACCGCGGTATTTTTCGCAGAAAATAGTTGCATTTTAGTATATGCACCTTATGTTGATTCTAGAGAAATCATTGACAAACACAGTTGCATGAAACAATCAATGATAGCAATTGTAACAATCAGTGAGTTAGTGTAGATAGTGAAAATGTAGTACTAGTGGATGAATCCATGAGCCAAATGGATTCTAGTGAAAGTGAGAGACCATTAGGCAAATGCAACAAACCAGCTTGGATAGCTGATTATGTTATGTACTCAATCTGTATTAGTCGAAAGGGGGGATGTACCAAGATCGTGATGGGAGATAGAGATCGGACGACGATGATTATGTATGAGAATTGTGTTGTTTTTAAAAGAAGTAATTAATAATAAAAGTAGTTTATCACATCAAGTGACTTTGTTTTAATACTAACCCATAACATTACACTAGTGCCGTTATGAACCATAACGTGCTTGTTATCATGGCGTTACTATGACAATCACAACAGTTCGGGAAATATATCATAACCTGACAATCAACACAGCCGATAAATTACAAAAACAGGTCGTTTATATACGTAGCTAACTTTCTTTCAAAATAATATCCTGCAATTTAAACGTAGTTATTTAGAAAAGCATAATTCATTTAATTAAAATCTAACATTTTCTTTGAAAAAATATATTACGTGTTAACAGTGACAATTAATTATTAAATTATTTATGTCTGTGCAACTTACATGCGATTGGTTAGTCAACTGAAAATATATCATTTTCACTTAATTGAATACCGGCATTTATTTAGAAAAATATTCCTCTTAAATTTGTTTATACACGAATCGCGCCAACAATTAATGTTTAAAAATCTTCTTATTTAATTATTTAACTGCTTCTATAACTTTATATATCGAGATTTACAGTTGTTACTTATCCATTTAATTCTATTTGTCATTATCATATTTTGGAATTATATTTAGAAATGTCAACTACTTACAGCACTTAGTTCTGTATTCGAAAATAGATAAAAAGCTATTATACCAATTTCCGATTAACTCAGCCATTAGAACTTTTTAAATTTGACAACGCTGTATGATGAATAGGAAATTGAAATACTTGAGAAGGGTGAAACATTTAGTTATAACGTTTTCATTCGGTTGCTTCATAGTTATTACTTCATTAGAATTTGTTTCCTATCCTACAAAAATAATTTTGACCACTCTTTATAATGGATTATTAACTTTTATAAAGCTCAATAGTCCTATAAAATATTAAGCTGATCCAATAAAATACATTTGTGTGTTAAATAAAAGGGATAAAATAAAATTGTAAATTTTTTAAATTGAAATCCTAGTGCTAAAATATTTTGTTCCCGAAACGTAAATGACATAAACGACAAGATATATTATAACAATAATATTCCCTAAATGGTTGATATCTATAGATTTTGTGATATTATTGCTCGGAGAAAAAGTTAAAATCGCACAGAAACGTCAATTTGATATTACTTGTGTAAAATTTAAATTGAAAATAATATTTAATATATTTTTCCTACAATTGCAACAAAAAGCGGCCTTTTGCGCTTTCTAATGTCAACGCATAGTTGATGCTTTCTAAGGAGTATCACTTTTTCGCTCTAGGGCGGCAAAGTAATCTTTTCGTTCACTAAACGGTCATGTCAGATACGCCATAACTAAGTGACATTTAAAATTGTAATCAACCCAGACGACGAAATTTATAAAATAGTTACTAGTTTTCCATAATAAATGCACAGCTCATTTATTGTCGTTTTATAAAAATTAAAATATTGTTAAATAAAGTTAAATATTTAGAATTTCGTCGCAACAATGCGCTTGTAGAAAAATCCTATGTGTAATTCAAGCCCACAGTGACATTGTAACTCTTGACAACTTGACGCGTTCCACTGCGCGTCGTGCGTCAATTTGCTGCCTCGATTGACAATATGGCATTAAGTTATTAATATGCTAGTATAGAAATACCATTTAGTTGGTGTTTTTTGCAATCAAGTTATGTTTACATAGTAATATTTTGCGGTATTACTAATACCGAATTCAGACGGTAATTTAAGACTTCAAATAACTTTACAAACACAAACAGTAAATTGATTAAAGCGTCATGTTCCATTTTGGATTCAGAATAACGTGCGCACGTACGCACCATTTCAAATTTACCCTGTATATATGGGATGAGTAATAAACTCTGCGTCATATGCGAAAGGTTTTTTAATAACAGATTTAATTCTTAATTTTTTATTGAGGTATATTTTGAAACCTTGTTCGTTGTGCTCGGGGCGTCACAGTATCTTAGAAGTAATTTTACATTTATGAAACTATTTTTGAATTATCTTGTAATATAAATTACCCTTCTTAATTTACCTTAATTAATTACTTCCGTTATGTACCCAGTCGCCAAGTAATTTTTAAGACTGGTACAATAAAACACAATAGAAACAAAATACACAAAATCTCAATTTGGTTTTATTCAAAATAACCTCCTCTTGCTTCAATACATTTATTACAACCATCCAAAAGTAATTCAAATGCATAATTCAGCTGATTTTGTGGAATTGCCTGTAGTTATCGTGTTTGAACGGTGGGAATGTCTTCGAAAAAGCATCCTTTTAACTTCTGTTTTAATTTTGGAAATAATGAGAAGTCGAATAGGGCCAAATCAGGTGAATATGGATGATGATTGAGTACACAGACTTGAGTTTCAGCCAAAAATTGACCAACAATGAGTGACTCGTGAGATAGCGCGTTATCGTGCAACAGCGTCCAACTGTTTGGATGTTGATGACCGCAAAGGATACGACAGATTCTGGTCATCAATCGCTTCAAAGCTGCAAGACAACAGTCACCAGTAATTGTTTTGTTATTTTACTATCAAAGAACGTAATGAGCATTGTCTTTATTTTTGAAGACACTTTTCGTGTTTCTTGGCTTGCGGTGAATTTTTCGACTTCCATTCCGCACTTTGATGCTTAGTTTTTAGATCGTATTGGAAGCAGCTGTTTAATCACCCGTAGCAATTGATTTCAGGAAGTATCGATCATTTCTGGTGGCTAAAACGTTACATTATGTTCATCCGATAAAGTGTGCAAACTTAGCACAAACCTTTGTTTTGCCCAAAATCTCGTGAATAATGGTTTGAATCGTCTCTTGGTTGATGTTCATAGCGTTGAGGTTATTTGCAATAAAATTACGTACTTTTTCGATTGTTTCAGGTTTTTGAATTTAAATTGGTCTTCCCGTATGTTGATCATCTTCTAATGATTCTCTACCATCCAAAAATCATTTATTCCACACAAAAACATTTGATCGACTTAAACAAGCATCGCCATACACTTACTGCATTAACCGGAATGTTTCTGATGCTCTTTTACCAAGTCTTGTGTTAAATTTAATAACCTACTCTTTGTTACATGATAGAATTTCAATTTGGATTAACAATTTGGTTAGGAATAACTGTCATAATTTTGTCATTTAACATGTGATTGGCATAAACATAGGCGAGTTAGATAAAAAAGTGATTGGCCTTTCTAACGATGCTACGACTCAACAGATGTCGCTACTACTTACGGATATATGGCGCCAGTCTTAAAAATTAATTATCCCACGGTGTATATAAAATTTTATCCTAACTGAATTGGCGAAATACTATTTAGAAATGTATTAAAAGTAAATTCGTTCCTTTGAACGTAAAGTTTCTACAAAGGCATTGACTGACACGGTAGTCTGACCTCGTCGACTAACAAGTGTTTGAATACCTGTAAACGCCTTTTAATTCGCATCACTCTGTAAATAAATTTTATCAAAGTTAATTACAAATATTTAGGTAAATTGTCGTTTATCAACATTTTTGAACGCATCCTGTATGCTTTGTAACACGTCATTTTTATATTATCCTGTTAACCTTGGTAGTCAACGGTTACTAATCTTAAGTTAATACAAATCAATTCTTGGTATTTATTTTATAATAAGAAATCTTATTTTTAATGCCGTTCATTCCAAAAGCATTTTAAATAATTTTAATATAAAAAAATCAAATCTTTGTTCTCGCTAGGTAAATTATTTATTTCATGAATTTTTGATTATTAAAATCTTATCCGTTTTTTGGAAATTATTCTAAGTAAAATGTAGTATTTTAAATTATTTAGCTTCAGTCCATATAAAGTTTACATATCCATAATTTTTACGTAGTTTTACTGAAGGTCACTTTCAGAAAATATATTTAAAAAATTCTAGGAACAAGTCTTCGGTCATACCTATTTAAAATAATGGAATAATCTAAATGGCATTATCTAGATTATAAAAAGTTTATTTCGACAACCGTCGACAGATGTTTTACCGCTATAATGCAGTCCAATCGTTGGTCTGTTTTGAAATAAAATTTTGTGATTGGAGAGTTTTTGCGCAAGCGAACAGTTTCCGTTTCCATCTTTGTCGGTAGCATCCTAATCTCGGAAGAAAAGGAATTAATTCTAAGACCGTTCAAGTTACGGGCATGTTTAACTTCAAATACATCTGTTTTTAAAGAAGAAAAGGGCGAATGTTCGTTTGATTAACGTGAACTCGTTATGACTGTGTTGTGTTCCTTTTATTTTAGTTATGGTTAAATTTGCAAGAAAGTTATCAAGGCAGCCCATTCTTGAGTATCAAGTTGATGAACCACTAACAGCACATTGTCCGCCATTATTGGTTGAAACAACTACTTTAGTGAAGATTAAAATGGGTCAGTTGAGTCATAAATGAAGGCTCTTGATTCTTTTACAACATCGATACATCTATTTTCATCAAATTAATTTATTACTGTAAAGGGACCACCATATAAGTGTAAAAGTGAAATAAATTTAATTTTTAATAAACATTTGAATTTTCTTTTGGAGGTCGTTACAAACCCCTTAAGCGTAAATCTATTAACATAACCTAAGTTTGACTTTTTATTATTTTTGAAATTGCTTAGTTGTTAGATATTTATATACAGGGTGACCCGCATAGATTAAATTTCAAAAATTGATTGTCGACTGTTAGAATACATGCGTGTGACTTCCGTATATTTAGGATAAAAGATATTGTGAGATTTAATTTAGAAGATAATATTCAATACGGGGATCCTACCAAAATTAGTTTAAAGCAAATCGTTTAATAAATTAATATTTTATTTGTGTCTCGAAATTTCAAATTTACTCATTATAATTTATTGAATCTAATAACTCTTTCATTTCTGTAGTTTAGCTTAGACTTAATTTGAATTATCTTCAGATACCTATAATAATAATAGGAATAATAATAATATCGTCTTTATTAAGGGCGGGGGTCAACCAATGACTGCTATTAATCCCAACCCTAGAATAGAAATAATAAATTTTTTTCTATGATAGCTACAAATTTATATTGTAGTTACTAGTATAAGGTAAGAACTTGTAATAGTTTGTGCCGGCGATCTCCATAAGTCACCCTATTGAATGCGCAGATAATTACTAATGGCGAAATTATACAATTCACTGACAAAATTACACTAATTTAGCAACTTCTCCTCAATTATGACCGTATAAATTTTATATTAAAGTTTTCCATCGCTGTCTTTCCGTTTCTAGCTTTTAGGCTAAGATAGCTGTTTTCCCGAATAAAAATAGTGGCGCCCTTTCCACAATTTAGACGATTTTCATGCAGTATAACTCTTGCCAAGCGTCTGCCATGCCAAAAATCTTTAGTTAATTGAGAATCCACCCCGCGCTAAGCTAGTCGACGCTAAATTCACCTGGGAGGTTCGTATAAGTTCCTTAAGGGCTTTAAATCCTATTTTCACTATGTCATACCTACCTGCATTTCCATGACTGTTGTTCATGGTAGTTGCTAGAAATGTAAGGTAGCTGTAATATCTGAAGTTGGTAACTGTTTTCCTGATTTATTCATTTTTGCAGCTCTTTTCTTTGATCTTTCTTTCTTATGTCCACTATCGCCTTTATCTTATTGAGACAATCTATTAAGGTCAATTCGTACCGGGTAACTTGCAAGGAATCGATCTAGATACCGTAGCCATTGATCCAAGAGCCTACCTACTAGAGCATTTGTTGTCGGTGGTTCTAAATTCAACGCCTGTACACCTTTATATTACCGAAGATGAATTGATTTTTGGCAGCCTGCCTAGATCCTACCTTCAACCGGCCGAATGTTATACTTTATTATAATTAACTGCCTTTTAATTTGCACAATTAACGCATAATATCCCTGTCCGTCCTTAACACATATCGTCTGTATACAAGTTTGGCGTAACTATTAATTTCAACTGTCTATCGTATTCAACTAATCGAAATGATATTTCCAATTCTCAGCTTATTTAGTTCTTTGTAATTTTAAAGATTGTGTTGAAGTACTTATATTATTCTCGATTAATCAACTTAAGCGATACGTTTCATGATATATTTCATCTACTCGTATCTAAATTAGCTATTTTATTTCAAGATGTAATATTTTAAAAATATATTAGCCAGTTTACTGAGGCTTTTTGTTTAATTTTATCATCTTGATCGATTTATTTAAGAACCCTTTTATTTTACAGTTTGCAACCTTCACTTACCTGCTTATACGAATTTATGTGCCACTATTCTGGATCTTTGGATATTTTTGCATTTTGCTTAGATGACAAGTTTGAATTTAATATCATACCACTCAATAGCTCTTTGTTTGATTTGTTTGGCTACTGATATTAATTAATATTTTATATTTACAATTTATCACCAAGATTTCTTGTAATTGTGATAACCTTCGTGATTACTATATTTGTAATTTCGTTGATTATTTTAAACGTATCACTCTATTATCGGTTAGAACGTTTAAACCACTCATAGGATTTAAAGTAAAACTAAAATTTAATCGCTTGGTCTATCGATATTTATTTTATTTGTACATGATGCTCAAATTCATCATCACGTTTGCTGATTTCGTCTTTCATATACAGGTTAGATTCAATAAGTTCCAAGGCATTTCGTGAGGTTACAGTAAAATGGCGTTACACCTAAACTTTTTCTTGTTTACTGTACATATTGCCCACATTTCTGTATTGTATTGATTATCCAATAAACATTCTCACTCACCTCTGCTCTACCGAATTTCTTTTGAGTTGCGCGAATAATTTCTTTATATTTAGTAACAATCTAAACTCCACTAAGTGTTTTGCCTTTCGCAATTGTAATTTATGCTGTGGAATGGATTATTCTATTTAACTTTATATCAAAACTTCAAACAGTTATCACAAAAGACAACAACCAATCGACACATGCATTACTTGTACAGAAATATTTATGCGAACGTGCTAACACATCATTCACGCTTCATGCTGCCACAAGCTGTTATTCCAATGATGGTGCATATTTTAGTGCAGCAGATGTGCCGCATCAGTGCAGTAGCTTGTGCCGTTATAAATTTCTTATGACATGATGCAGTCTCATAAATTGGGTTATACAAGAATTTAAGCTAAAAATCATGTAACTTTACCTTTACCTATTTTATGCAAGATGTACAAAAATGAAATTTGAACCTCTTTTACTTTTACGATTAACCTGAAAGATATT
>JAHWXV010334429.1:0-15144 GCA_024586415.1 Phrixothrix hirtus
TGATGTTCTATGTAATGGTTTTACAGTAGAGAATAAACTTGTGACTTCCGTTATTTTTAGTTTTTAAAAACTATTTTCTACGATAAGAAAAGTTAATTTGAACACTAGGAAATAAGCAAAATATTCGACTTTTTTTTGTAAAAGGAAAACGGCTTATGTACACTGTACTGGTG
The DNA here is from genome assembly GCA_024586415.1 of Phrixothrix hirtus. Taxonomy (NCBI): domain Eukaryota; kingdom Metazoa; phylum Arthropoda; class Insecta; order Coleoptera; family Phengodidae; genus Phrixothrix; species Phrixothrix hirtus. Next base: position 174 of record JAHWXV010334429.1, read on the forward strand.
AAATGCAGCAAATCGGAAACGGTATAAATTTTAAATGTAAAAAATAAAAAACAATACCTTCAAGTAACAAGTAAATCTTTTTCTTAACAAAATTCTATTTTAAAAATAGATATTTAAAAATTAAGTGTAAGAAGCCTGTTTCATGGAAGCCACAACACATCTAATAAATTTTGTAAGAAATAATGATGATGTAGGATATTTTCTAGTAGCTTTTGTGCTATACATGCATTTTATAAGAATAATAATTAAATAAAAGGATTTTCTGCAGGTTATAAACCCTTAAACAGTTAAATAACAACAAAAAGGTTTACAAGATTTTTGTTCAATATTAGGTAGATAACATTTTAATTTTCACTTCTTTAAAGTGTTTGAAAGAGTTCTCGGTGCTTATCACGTATTTATCTAATTTTGATAAAAGCATCTTGACATAGAATATAGGTAAAAGGTTAGAGGTTTTCATATTTATATGAAAAACTTATTTGAATTGCTGACTGATCAAATCAGATTAGTAGTATTTCATCTTTGCAAACCATCAAATTGGAATTAAAATTCACTAGCAATTAAGATGGTTTATTATGATTAAGGGCGGTTTACTCTTTAATAAGGCAGACATTTTAGTATACAAGGTTTATAAATATTGTGATTCCATAGGGCAGCCACCTTTTCATTAATTTGTAGCTCATAATTTAAATAGGAAAGATTTAAATAAACTTTATTACTTTTGTTTCATGTAAGGGTTAAACTAAAGGAGTTAAAAATATTAGTGTTAGCTTATTATTAGATGGAAGTAAGTCAATTAGGTATAGCATTAAACGCAAAAGGAAAATAAGACATTATACGAGGTGTGACAATTAAGTAATGAGACTGATGTGAAAAAAATATTACTTATATTTTTAGTCATCTTTAGTGTAATCCCCTTCAAAGTAGTTCCCTTTTGTATGCACACACTTACTCCAGAGCTTCTGCCACTGCTGGTAACATTTCTGGAACTCTTCTTTTGGAATGTCTTCCAAGACCCTCGTCATAGATTTTTGGACACTTTCTGTTGTTTGAAAATGGTGTCCCTTGACCACCATTTTGACTCTTGGCAATAAAAAAAAGTTCCACGGAGCGATATAGGGTGGATAAGGTGGCTGTGATAGTACTGAAATGCGTTTTGAGGTTAAAATTGCAGCATAGACAGTGCAGTATGGGATGGCGCATTATCGTGACGAGGAATCCAATTATCAGCAATATTTGCACGGACACGGAGAACTCGTTTTCGAAGTCTTTCTACAATTTCTTTGTAGAAATATTGGTTAATTGTTTGGCCAGGTGGCACCCACACTTTATGAACAATGTCCTTGGAATCGAAGAAGCACACAAGCATGCATTTCACTTTTAATTTCGACATGCGAGTTTTTTGGTCTGGGTTATCCTTTTGAATACCATGTGAACTTTGACGTTTTGTTTCTGGATCGTACTGGCAGAACCAACTTTCATCACCAGTGATAACACGGCTCATTAAATCTGGATTGATTTGAACTCTTGACATAACCTCATTTCCAAAAGCCTTCTGAAGCTTATCATAAGTTGTCGTCAAATTCTTACCCAATTAACAGAAAAATAAATGGCAACCGTTGCGCAATATTTCGCGCTTCCATTTCTGTAACGATAGACAAAAACACGTGTTCCCTTATTACAGCACAACTCACGATTGAGCCGCTGCATCAATGTTCCGCTTGGACTAGAAGTAGCTTGGAGATCAAGGTCAAAGATGGAGCGCCTGCGCAAGCTGCAGGGTTACCACATATTGCAAAAAAAAATCAGTCTGATTACTTAATTGTCGTACCTCGTATGAAAGATTAAACATGTAACACTGTTATTTGTAGATTTAAGACAACAAAAATTAAAAACAGTAATTACAAGTTAAGGAAAGACCTGTCAGCAAGTTTATATCTTTTGGATTGTCTAAATTAAAGTCAAGAGATAATCTATTATTAGAGCTATCTGATATAACAGTAATAAGGGATATACTGTTGGTTTCAACCCTACTTTATTTATTTGCTAAAGTGGCTTCTTGTTTTCCGGCTTTATCCATCAGCTCCCAAGTAGTTTCACTGATAAGTCCAGATAACATATTTTTATTTGTAATGGACATGTGTAACAAGTCGATAAAAATTCTTGTAACTGAGAATATCCTCCTACTATTGATATAGTCCCTAGGACAGGAGCGTTGGTAATGCCCATTGACTTGTCATATAACATGATAGAATCTATTAACATGCAGAATTTATGCTTATGTGGCACTATAGTGTATTAGTAATTACTACAAGATGGTCATGAATATCGGAAAAGGAAGCTCGTTTCAACGAAGTCACGCATAAATATACAGTTCAAATTGTTAATGGAAATCCATTAGAAGATGCAGCTTTTGTCTCAATCTAAGGCATAAATAAGAGAAAAGTGCAGTGCAGTCACCATGAAAATAAACATTAAGAGCAGCCTGATTCTAAACAGAATCATATGAAGTCCTTTCCAGGAAGAACTGCCCATCACAATCTAATAGATTTATCAAAGGTGTATATGTTCGAAAATTAGTTATCAAAAAACGTATCGACTTAGTTGTCAAGTACAAAACTCGAACGTTTCTTACGAAACATTATAACGGAACAAAGACGTTTTGAGACCCTAAGGGGACAGGTGGAGTTATTTTCTAATTTTACGGTGTTACGCCGGCAGACAGTGGAGTTTATGAACAGGGGTTGTTACAGAATTTCCAAAGAGAGGATTTGAAGATTACTTGATGGTAAAGTTAAGGTAGAGGAACGTCACTTACTTGTGGTCTGCTTATTACAAGAGACAGCTCTTCATGTTTATTTTCAATATACATGTTTTGTCGACGTATGGATATGTGTTTTTCTTGTGCACCGACACAGTGGCCAAGAGAGGTAGCAATGAAGCTTAGTCTATGCTCCATTGTCATTGTATAGATCAGGAAATAAAAAATCTTGTGATATCAGAATAAGAACTTCGCATTATTTAGATTTTTATATAATTTGGTGCACGAAGAGAAACAGTTAAATTTTGTGGGCATTGCTTTCCCAATCAGGGGGCATTAGTATTTTAAATGCGGCGGAAATATGGGATTAATAAATCAAAAAAACGTACCTAAAGACGGTAAATTTTTTTAAAGAAGCCAGCGGCATTCACTCTAATGGAATATGAACAGACAGTCTTTAGGAACTAGTTAGCATATTTTAATACCTTTTATAAAAACAGCGCCCCTTTGCAACAATTTTTATTTATATCAGAAAATAAAATTAATTTGTTAACTAAACGGTAGCTCAGTACGGTTAAATAGAAGGACATGAAACTCTTCAGGCCGTAGGTCCTGAAAATAGTTTTTCGCAAAAAAATTATTAACAGTACAATATTTATTAAATAAGTCTTCTTCACGACAAAAAATAAATCTCATCACAGTTGCACATAATGGCTTACTGTAAATGGTTAAATAATAAAATTTTAGTTCATTCGAAACTATGAGGGCGGTCTGATAAATGCCCGATTTGACAATTAGGACACAATTTTTTCCTCAAAATTTCATTCCATTTTTCGACATAGTCTCCTTTTAACTCGATACACTTAGTTCAACATTTTTCCACTTTCATAGGCCATCTTTATAATACGATTTATCAAGTCCTCGAAAATATGCATCAGTTTCCCATTCAACTTCCTCATTTGATTTCAAGCTCCTTCCAGCAAGCCATTTTTTCAGGTTTGGGAACAGGAAGTAGTCACACGTGGCAAGATCAGGAGAATACGGTGGATGCCAAAGCAATTTGTAACGTAGTTCATCCCATTTCTGTTGAGTTTTCCATGATGTGTGAGATGGTGCGTTGTCATGATGAAAAAGTACTTTCTTTTTTGCCAAGTCTGGTCCTTTTTTCTTTATTTTAACGTTCAATCGGTCCTATAATGCCACATAATAACCTCCTGTGGTTGTTTTTGCGTTTTAAAATAATAGATGAGTATTGCAACTTGTGCATCACAAAAACTAGTCACCAAAACCTTTCCAGCTGATGCAACCACTTTTGCTTTCTTTCGTACCCTTGAACAAGTTTCAGCCCAATGTTTTGATTGTTTTGATTGTTGTTTTGCTTCAGGTATGTAGTGGTGGATTCATGTTTCATCTACGGTTATGAATCTATACAAAAATTCTTCTGATTTACGTTGAAATATGGCTAAATATTGCTTTAAAATGACTATACGATTGCGTTTTTGTTGAATTGTCAACAAACGCGGCACCCATCTTGCTGATAGCTTTTTCATATGTTCAAATGTTCATGTAAAATATTACGCACGCATTCTTTTGAGATGTTTATGATGTCAGCAATCTTACGCACTTTCTCTCGTAGATCTTTTAAAATGATATCACAGATTCTATCGATAATTTCTTTAGTTGTCACTTCGATTAGACGACCTGAATGATGTTTATCAATTGTACTTATACGAGCACGTTTAAATTCTGCAAACTAATAAATCACAGTTGAATTCGCTGGAGAAGATATGCTATAATAGTTATCAAGCTTTTCCTTTGTTCCTTTCACGAATTTTCCAGTGCAAAAAATAATGTTTAGTCAATGCATCATATTCGTTTTTATCCATTATTTTAACACAATCGCTTTTTATGGCTGTTGTACATAAACTAAATGATATATAGCGCTAAAAATTTACATGCAGCCTACTAACAAATTATGTTTGACAGACATAATATACATTCGACGATTAGTGGGGCCATCTCTTGAAAACCGGCTAATTATCAGACCGCCCTCGCAACCTTAACTAAAGTTGAACAGTATTACAGGTATATATATATATATACACAAAACAGTTTCTAAAGAAACAGAACTAAGGATTATTCACTTCGTTATTAATTCCAAAGTTGGACAAATAATATTTACATAAGTGGATATAAAATCCTACCAATATGAAATAATTCAATTTAGATGCTATCAAAAAAACTTATCACCTACATACGTTGACAGATTACTAAACAGAAACGTACAAAATTGTTTACTTCAAGGTTTCAGCAACTGAACCAATATAACAAAATTACAAATTACGCTGATTAGTCTGGGCAATGTACTAATTTCTAAATTAAAATAAACCTTTATTAAATTGTGCAATTAATTTCACGCTATGCTTTTAACAGTGCAGTTTTATTTCATTCCACAGTTGGCAATAAATCGACAACATACATACTTTGGACGTCTTCAAATCACAAAGGTTACGAAGGGCACCAAACTGCCTAGTGGAAAAAAGTTCAAGGTCACTGATCGGTATCCAAAATATACATCTTTTGTATAGGGGTATAATTAATCTCCCAAACAAGAAGTCCCTACTGAAAGGAAACAACCAAATTAAAATCATAAAAATATATCAAGATTACCTTTGGAGCTTTTTGTATAATAAAATAAATTCCGATTTCCGTATTCAAATCACATTACAGGAAGTAAAGCAGGCCTAAGTTAGGGGCCTTATTTCTTCCACAATCTTTATTTACATATAATTTAAGTTCAAAATGGAACTAGCACTGTTAGAACGTGCTTTTGCTAGTCTCAACGAACTGTCTTCCGGAAATATCTCACCCTGAATGTTTTAAGGACGCACGCTAACGGGAAATTCACAACAACAATTAGAACTAGCTAACACGGTCTCTTTAATAATGAAAGAATTAAAATCATCACTACAAAATACTCTGATAAATTATTACGCCTAGATCACTGCAATAGATGCCTCATACAGAAACGAAATTAAATTCAACTTTAACCTCAAACTAAAATGACGTTCATGACTCTAAAGTTCTTCCACCACAACATACACCTTCGTAGATCCTAGATTGTTATGTTGTATATAGGCGACGTAAATAAATTGAAAAGCATCTTTAATAAGAGAAGAAAAATGAAACGTTGCATAATTAAACAAAGTGGTCCTTTAATAATCTAAACATGTACTGATAGGTACAAAATAAGGGGTACGACTATTCAAGTCGTTACACCTTTTCTTCTAGACGAATTATGGAATATAAAGCTAGTTCTAGGCATCCTTGCCTTATTTCGTTCATCAATCAAGGCTTATAGACGACTTCAGATGTAAGATGTATATCTGGGAAACATCACAAAGATTTCGCAGAAAATGAATTCGTTCATCCAAGCTACGCTTATGAAGGGAATGGTAGATATATACTTTACGTTACACTTATGTTTAAGCTACTGATATGTGCAAATTTTATCTAAAACACAAAAGCAACCTATATAAAAATGCGCATGCAAACATAAAACAACAATTCTTTGACATCATGCGCTGCCGTAAACAAAAAGTTTTTAATGGAATAGAAGAAGCCAGGAAAAATCATGGAAAAAATATGTACACTGGGAGCTGGCGATCAACCCCTGGGATGCTATACACAAGATAACTCGGGGGAAGACTCTCCTAACTGGCCTTTTTACTTCCGTTTCGGATCGCGGAGGCAGCGAGTCACGGACGCCCGAGGAGGCGACGCGAAACCTTCTCGACGCTCTGCTCCCGGATGATGACCGGAATGTCAACAACAACGTGCAACGCCTCTGGTAGCAGGATTATGACACTCTCGCAGATTTGGGGGAGGGAGGAAGTTGAACTGCCCACGGTGGACGACCTGGAGGCCTCCGTTGCTGGGATAGGTACTGGTAAATCCCCGGGCCTTGAAATCATCACAAATTTCGTACATAAATTGCTTTGTGCTTGTGTGCTTGTTTCGTACTCTCTACGCGTTTGAAAAGTGGGAAACTAGTTTTAGTTCTCAAGGACTTGAATACCCCACCGGGAAATCCTAAGAGCTAGCGTCCAATTACTTTACTTCAGCAAATTGGTAAGGTGTTTGAGAGAATAATTAAAGTCAAAATACATAATGAACTTACCTATATACATTCTCCGAGGCAGTTCGGATTTATGCGTGGTAAATCTACCATTTTAGCGCTTCAGCGGTACTCGAAGGACATAAACGTGAGAAAGCGCAATGTGATTGATATACAAGGCGTCTTCGACTCCTTGTGGTGGCCGGGACTGCTACAGGTATTGAGGGGGCTGGGGCCTGACTAAAAAACTTAGACGCTAATTAAAATCTACCTAACGGATAGAAATGTTACTTACTAGATGTGCTCTGGACCTCTCAGAAAGACACTCCCCTCAGGGATCAATTCTGGGTCCCACCCTTTGGAACCTTTTACTGGACGACCTACTTGAAGAAGCTCTTCCTGAAGGCGCGTCTATACAGGCATACGCTGATGATCTTGCATTGGTGGTGGCGGCTGATGCCAGGCATGACCTCCTGAATTTGACGCGGACGCCGCTAGACGCCGTCCAGGAGTGGGCAAAAAAATTTAAGCTAAAGATCTCTGCCACCAAAACGAAGCTTTTAGTAAATAGGTCACGACGTAGAACCCTTCAGCGGGACCTAAATTTCCGAATAAACGGCAATAAAATCGAAATTGTAAATAGCTACAAATACCTGGACTTGTTTATTGATCGCAAATTAAACGTCGAACAACACATCAGACAGGTAACTGACCGGGCCAGGACCATCCTCTGCAGATTCATAAATCTAGCACAAGTCTCCTCCCCATCGTGATGTATGGTTCCCAGGTATGTAACTCCAAGCTGAGTAGCTATAACGTCAACCAGAACCTAAGGTCGATACAGGCCATGGCAGCCAGGTTTGCAACCAGGGCTTACCGCTCTATCTCGACAGACACGGCAGATGTGTCAGCGGGATTCCCACCGGTTGATCTCACCTGATGAGTACAGGATTCGCCTGAAGCAAATAAGTAATAGGCGGGACTTCAGTTTTGTTGCCGAAAATTACAAAATCGACGATTTTCCGCCGATAAGACATATTAAGGAGTACCTGCAAATCTGCATTGAAGATGAATGGCGGCTCCGGTGATAGACCTTAGGAAAAGGGAGATTCATCTATAGGCTGTTCCCCAGGGTGACTGCAAACCTGCAATACCAACCTGGATTCGTTAGAACAGAGCTGGCGACGGGGCATGGTGCATTTCAGGTGCACAGCTTCCGGGTTGGGCGAGCCCTCACGAAGAATTGCTTGTACTACCCGCAGCACATAGATGAGCCAGAGCACCGCCTACTTCGATACCCCGCCTACTGTGGTCCATAAGAAACGATAGTCCAATCCTGTGGGCAACTACCGGCCCCCTTGGAATTTTTGGAGTTGGACAGCACTTTGTTGTGGCCATTTCTTCGGCAGGGGAATGAGGAGTAGGACAGGAAGTGACGGGGTATGACAATGATAGGATATGAGTTCGCGTAACTGTTGAACCCGCGAATCCGAATCTGAAGCAAATCGAATCATTGTTATTTTGTGAATATTAGTGTTTATTTTTATAAGAATCTTTTTAATCTATTCTTGAGAATCTTTTATTTATTTTTGAACTTTATCATTCAACTGTTATTCTGAAATTATTTATTTGAACCTTATTATGAATCTTAATGAATCCTTCAGGTAAATTTATGTTATATTGAATGCTTGTTGTTTATGTACCCGATATGTAGAGATGTTCTAGAAATACCGGATGACTGGACCACCGCTGAACCAGAAGTATCGAAGCAGTGCTGGGAACTAGCCAGGAATACGACCCGTACTGCAATCACGCTTCAACGACGACCTGGAAACATAACGACTAAAATCTTTGTAGTGCTGTATAAATTTAAAAAATCTTACCTTTGTTTAAAACCTGCATTATAGATGTACTGCAAAGGAACGCCCAATTAGGCGTTAATAAATGCGCCTACGGTGCCTTGTTTTTTTTCCTGAAGGAGTTCTTGGTAAATAGGTCAAGACGCAGGATGCACCAGCGGGACCTAAGCTACTATATAAATGGAAATAAAATTGAAATTGTGGACAGATATGGTAACGGACCAGGCCAGGATGATCCTTTATATACTAACAAACCTGGCAAGAGTTTCCTTGGTAGTCGACGCGACGAGTTCGGCCTCCATCATCTACAAGGCCGTGATCCTCCCTATTGTGATGTATGGTTCCGACATTTGGTGCAGCAAGTTGAGAAGCTACAACATTAACCAGAATTTAAGGTCGATGCAGGCCATGGACGCCAGGTTAGCAACCCCGGCTTACCGTTCTGTCTCGGCGGATGCAACAGACGCCTTAGCGAGATTTCCACCGGTAGACCTACTTATTGAGTACAGAATCTGCTTGAAGCAAATAAGGAGGGGACGAAAACTTTAGAATTGACGATTTTCCGTCGATAAGGCATATAATGGAATACCTGCAAATCCGCACCGAGGATGAATGGCAGCTCTGGTGGGAGACTTCAGAAAAATGCTGTTTGCAAGGGTCACTTCAAGCCTGCAGTAGGGGCATGGTGCATTCCAGGTGCACATGTTTTGGATTGGGCGGACCCTCACGAAGAACTGCGTGCACTGTCCGCAACACATCGGTGACCCAGAGCACCGCCTACTTCGATGCCCCGCCTACAGAGGTGTGCGTGCCTCGGAATTCCAATCCTGCGGGAAACTACCAACCCTCTTGGAGTTTCTGGATTTGAACATCATTTTTTTGGGTCCTTTTCGTCAGGAGGGGGACGGGGAGCAGTAATAGGAGGTGACTGGATGTAACGGGATGTGAGTTCATGCCCAGTTAGTGTACCAATAGCGGTTGAAACCGTGTAATCTGAAACAAGAACCAGTTTTGAATCATTTTTTATTTAGTTATTGAATTTTATTTATGTTTTAATTATTTAATTATAATCATTATTATTTACGAACCTTATTTATTTAATGAACTTTTACGTTACTGATATGATTATTATGTTATATCCATCGAATGCTTTATTTGTAGTTGGATGTTGTACTTTTTTATGTAGAGAAACCTCTAATTTATGTTTATGGAAATACCTGGATGGACGGACACGTTGAATCGGATTAAACGAGGTAGTGCCAGGGAACTAGATACGAACACAGTTCCGGGGTGCTTGCAGAACGATTGCAATTTTGTAGTACAGGATAAGTTATAAAATTTAGGTTTGTCTTTAATTAACCTGCATTATTATGTACTGCAAGGACACGCCCAATTTGGCGTCAATAAATGCGCCTCCTGGGCCTTTCTTTATGTTTAGAGTAGACAAATTCAATAACCCACAATAATTGAAGAAATTGTATGGCAGTGAAGCCCAACATTTCTTTTCAAATATTCCACACCTATAATTCAAAATATTTTAATCCCTTAATATATTCATAGTACATACGTTTTATTTCTGTAACATTTGCTGTATGTATGTACAGTTACAAACAAAAGTTTAAATACACTACAATGAAATACGGATATACATGCATACATATATACATCTAAAGAAATAAGCGAAAGTATAAAAGTATCTCACTTTTATAAAGCAAAGACAAAATAAGAATTTAACTTAAATTTTCATTCATTAATTAAGAAAAACAATAAACAAATAAATCATAATTTTTTAGCTGTAAACATAAGTGAACAGACGCTCTGAAAATTGTAAAATTTATTTTGAGTTTTCAGAGGTGAATACATTTTAATATTTTGTAGCGCCTCATTTTGCAGAAATTAAGGCTTCGAATCAACGAGGCGTTGAATCAACGAAATTTTGGTGAAATTTTGCCCCATTCTCTTATTAATGCAGTTTTTAGATCGATTCTGTTACTGGGTGAATGTTTTCTAAGTGTCGTTTCAATTCTTCCCATGAAAGATCGTGTAACGGGCGAGGTGAACGCAGTTATTTTAGTACTTGGTGCAGCAATCATTCATTTACATCTCTGCGGTATATTTAGGATCGTTATCCTGCTGGAAGATTCAATAATTTCCTAACCCCAAATCTTGAACAGATTGTAATAAATGTTTTTTTAAAATATCTAAACACATATACTCATTCATCGTTGACTCAATAAATATACTCGTAAGGTACCCCACCCCAATCGCTGACATTCTATCCCTTAAAAGAACGGCTTCGCCGCTGTGCTTAATGATTGGACACAAACTTTCACTCTGTTTCCCCCATATTTTTGGTTTTGCATCATTTCCAAATAAATTAGATTTACTTTAGTCACTGAATAGAACGGTGGCTAGAATTTTGTAACTTTATTTCTATGTATCTTTCCAAATTCTATTCGTTTCCTTCCATTCGTGGTATTAATCAAACCTTCCTTTCTGGGGTTCTACAAAATATCCATTTGATTTTAGAATTCTGATTAATATTATAGAATGCAATTAACAACATTTGATGATGCGATATCTTTAGCCAGTTTAACTAATGTAATATAAAGATTACGTGCAGTTTGCTTTAGGATATTTCGTTTTGCTCGATCTGAAAGTTTCATAGGTGTGCCACATTTGGGTTTGTCTTGTAGACGAATTTTTTAATTATATTTCTTAATTATCGTGTATATTTTGGGACAGATTTTGCTTACCAAATTTCTAATCTTACCCACCGACCGTCCTTTACTGTGAAGTAGTACAATTAGCTCGCGTATAGCACAAGGAATTTCCTGTCTTCTGGAATTCTTATTCAACAAAAGAATAAAATTTAAACACTAAATGCACTAAATATTATTTCTATAACCACAATTAAGAAAAATCATTGTTTTTATATTTTATAAATAGTATTGGTCTGTAATTACCTACTAGTGACCTTTATTCGTGCATTTACTGTGATATGTTAAATATCCTGGTTTATAGTGATTATAATTAAGAAAACATGGTATAATATGTTATTCTAAACCAAAATAACCCTACAATTAGAGGATTTTGTTTATGAATTAATACAAATTAACAAATTCCTGAAATTTTCAGGCTGTAACTGTGTATACACGTCTATGCCCGCTTACCTTTAGATAGGTTCTCTGTTTGATTTACTAACCGACAGTAATATTTAGGATTTTCTGATTGAAATTTAAGTGTTACAATGGAATATGTTCAGAAATAATTTAATAGCACGAATTTTTTCGACTAAACTGAGTCCAAATATGTGCATGAATTAGTATTCCACCAAGAAAAGCAATATTTAATTTTAAACAAACAGTTTCCAAGGTTTCAATCTCTTTAGAACGATTTTTCTAAAAAACATTAAAATTTGACTAAACCCTTGATTTGAATACAACACTGTTTTACTATGGTAGAAATAGTGTACAATAGTCCAATTTTATTGAAATCCTTATTTAGTAACAGTATTGCTGCACGTAATATGCATATTTTTCTCATACATCACGTTATTACCATACATAAATCTGTGTCGGTTAGAACTTTTATTATTTTGTGAGTGAAGAAATTCAAAATACTGGCATTACACCCTTAAAATTTTTAAATGGTAATAGCATATAACGATTGAACAAAACTTCCAGCGTCGATTTAGGGACAAAACATACTTAATTATCAATTTTTTAGTCCATTTCTATTGAAAGGGCATCTTACTGGAGCTGATATTTAAATTTTTTTGTAGATCACCACTTGTCTTGTTAGAAATTTTGAACGACTTACTTTTGAGAAATAAGTAACAAATGCACTTCTAACATGATGGAGCACATCTCCATTTCAGTGATACTGTGCTGAAATGTTTAAATACCAGTTTCTTTAATTATTGAATTAAAAATTCACCGTTTGATTATTGTCTAGCTTGTTCCTGCAAACAAGTTGGAATGAGGTAGATATTACTTGATCGTATTTTCAACGGTTCATGTATCACTGTTTTGTTCAATGTTATTCGAAAAATTCTGTAAATTCTATTTTGTGTAATTTGCCACTGAAAAATGTAGTGATCTTCTATAAAGGAATAATGGAACCGCCAAAATGACAATGAAGGTAATTGAAGTAAATATTTATTACAATGACAAAGTTTTGGGTATGTACATAAGATATGGTTGCAAATTTCCTTTATTAGTTAATAGATATACAATTTTATTAAGATTATAATACATGCTATAAGTATGCTTTTTAATTAGAAGGTTTGCGAAACAATAAACTATTGTTGCTTCTCATTGTACCGAGAGAATAATAAAAAAATATGATCAACGGAAACCATGAGATAATTAGGTATAATTTTTGTTCTCTCAGATTAACATGAAGGTTTGAGGTTAAAATGCTTACGGTTGATCAAGAAACGTTTTCACTGGAATCCCAATTTAGATTTATTATAAAATTTTTTTTGTTTTGTATTTTAATAAAATTACTCATTTAAAATAACTTTAATGGCAGTTCTAAATCTGAGACCAGAGCCGAATTGTTGAAGTTACCTTCAAATTGTTATTAATCTGAGAGAACAAACATTATGTCTAACGATCTCTGACATGTCTGCAAATATCTACGGTTGGCGTTGATTGTGTTTTACATTTCTCTTTGAACTATATTTTAATGTAATTCAGCTATGCAGGAAATGCTTGATCGAACTCAAAATGTTTAACAATTTGGTTGGAAATATTGAATAGGACCTCTTCCGCCTTCCTTTCTATAAGTGGAACTGCTACTGATAGAAAATCTTCTTTACTTGTATTTATAAAATCATTTATAGCTTGACCTAAAACAATAAGCACAATATTAAATTAAGATAGGTACATATTAATTCTATATGATACATAGAATTATAAATTCTAAACATTATTAATTATTTATACAAAATTTAAATAAATCCAAAATCGCTTATTCGCAACATTTTAAATTCCAGTACCTAATAAAAAAAGATAGTGGTACCACGATTAAACATCATTCACTATATGAACTTAATTGCCTGAATTTTAGGGCCTACTCCATGAATTTTAATTAAATTTAATCTGTTTTCCACACCCGTTTGTTTCTATTATTTTATAAAAGATAACATTGATCTTGCAGTCACAGGTTTACATTTTAGAACTATTTGTAGTCGTATTGAAATATTCAGCTACACTCTTTTTAATTAAATTTGTTATTTTATATCTTAGAATTCTAGCAATCATTTCTAAAACAAAGTTAAAATTCCTCTAGGACCTAAACTACCCTCCAAGAATATAGACATCGCACGCACGCACGCAGACACGTACGCACGCACTCACGCACGCACGCACACACGCACGCACGCACGCACGCATTCACCCATTCACACAGACACACACACACACACACATACACATGTGCACACACAGCTGAACGCCTAAGCGCGCGCGTCTCCACACTCGCACCTGTACGCATGCAACTGCACCCTCAGCTGTATACGTACACGCACATACACATGTGCTAAAGGCAAAGTAATTTAGGTGTTCCTTGTTACAGATAATGTTTAAAGTTGTAACAGAAACAATTACTGATGATAATATTTTAAACGTAGCTTGGTAAGGTAGTTCCATTCTTCCCATAACAGTCGTCAAGCTAAAATTCAAATTCGTTGTGATGATATCTATAATAAGTTGTTCATCTTTAATTATTTTTGAAAGATATCCTAATAGTTTAATGAAAACAGTTTATTCTATATGATATAACAATGAATTTTATTTCTAAAATTAGAATTTGTTAGCGTATAGAAATTACACTTTTCTTAGTAGTTTTGCGGTAAAACTTTGTCTTCGTCAAGAACTCAAACTTTCAGATGCACAAGTCTGCAATATTAGATCATCTAACATTCTTTTAGTTAGACATTGTTATAAAAAGTTAACCCATAACAATGTTTAAATAAGGTGCGCTCATACATTTCATTTTATTGTAAGCTTTTAATTACTAAATCATTTGAACTAGTTAAAATTTAAATGGCATCGTTAAACTTCAAAGATCATTTAGAATTTTTGTTTTGGTAAACCATTTAATTTTGTTTAATGTAACTTTGTATTTTCTAATTGTGTCGCTAATTCGTTTAATAATTATATTGGATCATGCACGGTAGGATTTATATATATATATATATATATATATATATATATATATATATAT
>JAHWXV010334483.1:0-11556 GCA_024586415.1 Phrixothrix hirtus
AAAAAAAAAACGTAAATATTATACTATTGTGAGATAAAGTCGTCCAAACTAAGACATCCCATACATTTTTATTAAAAAAGGTAAGGACTCTAAAGGGGCTACTAAAGTGTGAGTGAACTATTGATATCGGCAAAAGTAATTGAAAAATTAATAACTGGCCAACGTCACATTTTAAGGCAAGTCGAAGCGACGGCTCGATAAGACTCCAATTTTTCAATCAAATGTATTATTATATTTAAAAAAAAAATACAATAATATGCACCACATTTATCTAGGACATCCTGTATAAGTGAAACTTATAATTATTCCGATTTATATACACTAACCAACACGAAAATGATGTAGGTGCATTTTAAGTGCTCGATTTGTAATTTCGGTAATGCATTGTAACGGAGGTCTACTCAATTTATCATTAAAGTTGACACTTCCACGACATTAGAGAAAGTTTTGCAGCACCGCGTTTAAATGTTTGTACTGGCTTGGCATTACTGGCGCGAAAACAAGTGACTTATTTGGTTTGGTTTAATTTATACGGCGGTTAGATTCCCATAAAATAATGTTAATCATACACAATTAAAAATCTTTTAGAGTTATTGTCATCCTCATCTTTTGAAGATGAAGATAAAATATTAATTAGGTTAGATATCATCAAAACAACAATGTCTGTAGTGTTTAATTTATGCAACACTAATTGCGTGACAATTGCACTATTTCAAAACGTACTAAGAGTGGTTTCAGTGCATATAAATCGGAAACGCCATAATTTTAAAATGTATCCCTTATTAGTCTCATTAATATTCCATATGTCAATTTTTTATTTGTTTAACGATATAACCGCAATCGAATGAGATAGAACTAAATGAACGCCCTGTATAACAAACCTTTGTTATTTTTGATTAAAGGTATTGTTATTAATTGCGCATAAAGCACCATTTTGCATGAAAGGGTACTGCCCCCAGTTTGCATTTATTTAGTGCAGATATTTGTGATCTACGTCATTAATATTACAATATTAGTGTAAACAGGTGCGTACATATTAACTAATTTCCTACAATGAAGCTTCTATATTAATGGTTCGTGAAAAGTACATTAAAACGATGGATATAATTGAACTTGATGATCATATACGAACTTGTTTCAAAAAACTAGGACCACTCAGTAACAGAGACACAGGTATTCGGGGCAACGTCACAAATGCGGAACTTGATGTTTCTATAGAGGACTAATACGAGAAAACATCATCTCAATTGTAATTATTGAAAAAAGTTGGTTACTCCTAGAGGCAAAACGCAGAAAACACAGACTTGATTAAGGAAAACTACTTGATATGACAGTACGTTAAATGACAATCTGAATTTAATTCCTTATGAGTGGTCTGCAGTTCATGGTACTGCAATTGTAAAGGTACGGTTATTCTATCAATGTCAATCTAGATGCTAGAACTGATTATAGGTCTTGGGCTATGGTCACATTTGCGACTTGTCGCTACGACTCCATTTCTACAACTTAGTTGGTCTTTTTAAATATATGTTAATAATTGGAATAGTTTCACTAGGCGATATTTCATGCAAAATGACGCCAGTTCAGTCGCCAAGATGCGCGATGTCGAGTAAAGTCATCCTCTCTTGGTTATAATGTGTAAATCGTCTTCCCTGGATTAGCATTCGATTTTCGTAGTTGCAGTTAGTCGAACTCTAGATAATTTACAAAACAAATTAAAGCGAAATTCTGATTAGATTTAGCTAATGTAATTATGCTTGATTCAAACTTGCGTTTCTTAAACTATGTTCCGTAGAACACTGGGGTTCCAGGGAGAGCATTCAATGCAAAGAAATTTGAAGTACAGGCTTGAGATTGGTAAAATAAAACCGACAAAGAGACTACTAGAAAGTTAATAAAAAGTCCTAACATACAATAAACATCACCTTTATTCGTGAAAGGCTTTGGTAAGACATACACTACTACCACAAGCGAAAATGTCAAGTTACGTCAAAATATAATTCAAGCACATAGTAAGTAGAATATAAAAATGAAAACTCGGAAGCGTCGTCCTCTGCAACATGTAAAATTTTAATAAAGACCCGGGAGATTGTAATCAAGTCTCGAACGCGAAACTAAAAGAATCCGGCGCAGGGAAGCAACAAAGTTACCATCAAGTTTAAGAGCCAAGCAATCCGATAGAGCAAAAGCCCTGGTTGACTTGCGGCTTCAAGGAACCGAAGCTTCAACGTGTATCGATATATTCGAGGCCTTGGACCAGTGAGAATCCACACTCCAAAAGGCAATAACCCGCAGTAATTATATTATATCAACATCCGAGAAAATAAAGAACATTCTAAAGTAAGTGAAGTTTTAATGACATTTGATAACCTCAGCATAGCAGTAAAGTAAAATTTCCAAACATTTTAACGTAATATTATTTATTTTACAGTAAGATTAAATTTACGACCTAGAACACCTTCCTCAGACAGTAAAGTCATTCAACCTTGTTGTTTACATATTTTTGGATTTGGATTTGAGGTAGTTATTTTAAACAGGTCATTGAATTTTTAACCATTATTAGAATTTAAATGCGGTGATATGCAGTCAAAGTTTGATCCTCTAGCAGTTTTACAACTCATCAAATGTGCTGCTGTGAGACGCTGGCGATCGGCTTCGTAGCTGATTTGAACATCGTGAACTTCCCGAAAGTGGGATTCTAAACTTATAGCTGTTATAAACCGTTGTATTAAGGTACAGACACGCAAAAAGCGATCTCCAACAGGCGTTTTTACTAGAAGCCGACCTTATCTTGGTTGTCCGAAATTTGTTTAGCTTCTTCCTTTCCGCTAATTTAGTTGCGAAGCAAATGTATTAGGGTGCTTTATAGCCTTGTGGAAATATCTGGAGTCCTAAGGGAATAGCGTCGACTGAACTGACTTTGCAGGACCATTGCCTGACCATTTTTCCGTATTTAGGTTGTTATGGCTCCTACCTTCCACCAAATCACACTGGTGACACCTTCTGTTACCATGGACGGTCACTTTAGCGCATCTAACATCATTGATCTGGCTCTTATGATCTTGACGAAGTTCGAGTTCTTGTTTTCTTGTTCTGAAATGATTCCCAGCCTTCCTATATCGTTGTACCATTTATGATACCGAGGCTTACGATACGCCGATATTTTCTACCAGTTTTATGTAGCTTTTCTTCATGTGAAACCAATGCTTGAGCACATTTCTCAAGCCAGATTCCTTTAATCATGTTCCATATTAAAGCTACAAATACTCAATACATTGTGGGGATGTTTTAGGAACAGTCAAGGCAAAATGTTTATTTACTATACCGATTTGTTAAATGCTTACTTTTTATTAAGAACAACAGGAAATACACAAGTATACTTGAAAATGGTGGTGTCTCTTAGCTTTGGAATTTGATGGTGTTGCAGGTGTAGGTAGCTGAAAAATTAAGTCGCTGAAGAACAATTTTCAACACTACCATGTTAAAACGTAATCAAAGAAATCTGCCCAATATTTGATAGAAATGCGTAGCATTATATTTCAGAAATCACTTAATGTATATGAATGCATTAAAAGAGTTCTTTTAGAATAGAAATTAACTTATAAGTGAGTTTACCACAGCAACTGGTACGCTTTCATAGCTTGGCAATGGATTAGAGGCAATTGTATTGAACGCAGCTTTTTCTAGAAAATTAATTGTTTAAAAAATAATAAAATCAGAAGTTTTTCCATGATTCAACATGAATATAGGTAAAAAAATTGGTTGCGGCGATGAGAGCAAGTTTAATTAAAGAATAAAGCCTTTTGTTTTCAAAATTTGTGATCTGTTGTGCTCACGTTCAGTTTTTCTATGTATCTACAACCATGGACGCCTATACCGCTTTTAAAATTGTTTTACAGCCTGAAATTATTCAATGGCTGTTTACCAGTTAAGCATTAACAGCTTAAGAACGAAATCATATCTGATTGGGTCCCAAACTAATTCACATGTTTCACGCACGCTTTTGGAGTAGCAGATGTACCTATAGAAATCTTGAAAAATAATGACCTCAATGAATCTGTTGTAGCTAATTACCTAAAGAAATGAAAAATACATTGAGTAGAAAACTTGAATATGGTTGAGAGGTATATTTAAATTAAAAGAACTTTTTACCTTCATTTCAAAATTACATTTATTTGTTCACCAATATTTTGAATGTAATTACGTCCTTCAGTAGATTTACAAATGCTTCAATTTTTCATCACATTTATAAATTCATACACCTGATAATGAGTATAATCGCGTTCGAAATTTGGTTAACAGATGAATGCAAATTTGATTTTAAACTGAAAAATTATAACACTAAAAGCAAAAAACACATTTAATTCATTTTATACTTTCTCGTTGCAGCTAAAAACCTTTAAATCAACGGAAATCTATACGAGATTGTTCTACTAGAGTATTGAGGGACCAGAAAACTATTCCTGGTGATGGCGGAAGGTAGTCAACAAATATATCTATTTTGACAAGCTCCTGTTTCTCATTCCAATATTAAATATAGCCACCGAACCTCAAAATAGCATAGAAGAAAATACAGTGATGGTTGCTACTCAAAATGTCGATACAATTTTGACTAGAAAACCGCGTATTAAGGGCAACGTAGAAACTTTTGAATACAAATTATTAAATAATTTGAAAAACCCAATATTATCGTAGCAAATGATACATACTATACAGCAATAGCTATTTACATAATTCTCTTGTATTATTAAATGCAGCACTTCCATAGTATCTATATGTCTCTCCACCAGCAAAGCTGTCACCGCCAAGAAGCTTTTCCTAAAGTATAATCCGTTATGAGTTACTTGAATCCATCACTGTTGCACCCTTTGCAGTTCAAAACTCTGAGTTGTGTAGACTAAGCCACAAATGATGCAGTGGCCTCATGTACCGATTACATCAGGGTTTGTATTCCAGTGACTCATCGGCTGAATGCTGCTTCTTATGAGCTTAACTCTAGTATAACGTTTCTATCGTCGACATGATATTACCCATATTCACGTTTCTATCGTCACGCATAGGTTCTACTGGGGCTGGCCATGTCACTAGCCTTTATATAGTCGGCGATATTCTATTCACGCGAACAAGCGACTAGAACGCTGTACTCTACAGAAACAGAGATAACGTCCCCAGTCTCCTTAGGAACTATATTCCGAAGTAAGTGTCGATGTGGTAAGTATATTGTTGGGAATAGAAGTTCTATAATATGACCAGTTCATAAAAAATTGTACTTTAAGTTGGATCATGGGACCAGAAATGCTAATGTGGTTATCAACTTAGAATTGATAATATGTAAATCAAATAAAGCAGATAAGACCCACCAAGTGAATGTACTATTAAGGCCAGAAGCTGTGGATAATTAATAATTGCACTAACTAACAAGTTTCAATATAATCTGCTCAGGTCAAGTTGAAGATTGTTGAAGATAATTTATCAACAATAATTGAGGAAATGCTATTATACTACAGTTTTACTGGAAACAGCAATCTATTTTGTGACACTCAGCAAGCTGAAGCTAAAAAGACAGTTGCGAATTTATGAACAAAACGTCACAATAGTTGTAGTCAGATATCTTCTGTAATTCATTTTTTGCAGTTCTAAATAGATACCAATATCTAAATATGGAGTTTAACTTGCTAAAATGAAAATAATTATTAATTAGTGGAGAACAAGCCTTTACAAAAGCAAAGTAACGAAGTAAAAGACTTTAAATTAACTCAATAAGTGAACAAGAAAACTTAAGTAAACGCACCGCTTTGAAGAAAACCTCTATCTTCGATATCAAGCACATTAAACTGGTTAAATCAATTTGACAATTAAATTGGATTATCAAATTGGTCTAACTATTAACGAATTTAATTGAATTGCCAAGTTGATTTAACTGCTTTATTCTGATTGATAACGAAGATAGATAATTTTTTTGAAATGCTGCCCTTACTTGAGTTTGTCGTTTCAGGCGTTCCTTGTTCAGCTATTGAATTAAACCAGAATTATATTCTTGTTTTTTTTTGCAAAAACTTATTGTATATTAATTGTTACCATGTTCTTCTTTACACAAACACGCAGTTCTAAATCCGCAAGGAAAGCTGGTGCTTTAATATGGAGTAATAGGATATGATATCACCTATGCACTATTTAAGAAAGGGAAACAATTGCACTGAAGTTGATAGAACACAACGATATCTTACCGCTATAGTTCACTAAGTCAGGTAAAAAGTGGTTGTTTTTTCAGTGTAAAGACATTTTATTTTTTAACATACCTTTGTTCCCCTCCAAATCAATACACGTATTCAAACGATGTTCAAGGCGATTAGTGGCCTCAGTAAAATAAAGTAAATCAAAGGATGCAGAATACGCATCTACATCGGCGATAATTTCTTGATTGGATAAAAATTTTTTATCATAAATCCATGTTTGATGTTCGGGAATAAGAAATAGTCAAAAGAAGAGAAGTCGATCGGGTATGAGGCATGTAGCAACATTTAACCATCAGGAGGTCGCGGTGCTTCTGATAGATACACAGATATCATTTGTGTTGATATTTACAATTTGATAGCCTATATCTCACTACACTTGCATGTAGCTGTGACTTCATTCTTTTCACTTCCCCTTTCACATTTGGTTTGTTTATAAAGAATCGCGTGTAGTAACTATTGATAGTTAATAAAATGAAGTGGGTCCATCTAGGTGGTTAATAAAGTTGTTTTGAAATGAATTTGAGTGATTATCGATTATATTTTATACATTGCTATGCAACAAGTGTCTCATTAAATTTTAACATTCCTAAAATGCACCATTTTGTTTTTTTATTATCATATGGGCTATTTTTTAATAATAGGTCTCATACCTAACTTTGTAATACGTTTACGAGTTTGTCTTAATAAGCTAATGTAATTACTAGTGTTGCTGTTTTTCGTGTTAATTAAAATTATTAAATATGCGTAAAGTTAGACTAAAAAGTTAAATTAAAACACTACAAGTTCATAACATGCCTAAAAGTTATAGAAATGTAACATGTATCTGTGACATACCCCGCGACCTCTCGCCTTACAGAATAGACCTCGACTTCCGTATAGTTAAAAATTCACTTCATGTATTTTTGAAGCAGCAAGAGGATGTAATGGTTATCTTGGTGAAAAACTATTTTTTCTTTGCTAAAAGTGACTGATTTGCGTTCATGTTTTCATTCAAGTTGTTTTTGATATATTGACAAATTCTTGTCAGTTCTAATTTATTCATAATTATATAAATATTATTTATAAAACAATAAGTTTTGTAAATGTTATCAACTTGAGTACCCACTCGATGGTAATGCCCATTACTGAAGCATTTACTGGCTTATTTTATAAAATATAGTGTCTACATTGGTATATCTGCGACTGACAGTATGAGTTTGTCATATTAGAGATATTGAAAAAAAATAGTGAATGAATTAATTTTTTCTTTTGATGGATGTCGGCAACCTTGAACAGAAGGTCCATCAAGGATCATGCACGAATGTGATTCTTAATGGCCGTCACCTGGAGGACCGAACAAGATTTCAAGGATCCTATCGGTCATTTGACAATTATAAATATTTGACAACTAAGGAAATTGGATCTACTTTAAATAATTGCCAATTAAACGTAGAGGGACTTGGTAAAGACAAATCTGAATATCTTGGAAGACTTTATATCGATAATAAAGTGGATGTACTATTGCTTCAAGAAACTCATATATCGAGCAAATATTATTTCAAAAAGGCTCAATTACGGGATTCACGATAATTGATTTTTTAAATAGCCCAATTCATAGTTGTGCTACATATATTCAAAATAACGTAATAGGCTACCAAAAAGTTCTCAATGAGATTATAAATAGTATTTATGTTATTGTTGTCAAAGTTGGAAACCTACATATATCAAATATATATAAACCACCAAATGGAATATGGCCAGAATGTTTTCCTATTACATATTTACATGCAGCAATTTATGCTGGAGGATTTAATTGTCACAGTGCATTATGGGGATATGCTAGAAATAACAGAAATGGCAATGCTTTGCAAGAATAGATGGAGATTAATAATATTCCATTAATTTATGATGCGAATAAGAAAAGCTTTAGGTCGTCAAGGTGGCAAAGAGTTATAATCCTGATTAATGTTTGGTAACCATAGTGTTTTTAATTTCTTTTATGTGTTGTAACCAATATTTATGGTTAGCTATTATATCTTGAATTAAAATAATCTTGAAAAAAACGATTTTATTCTATTTGCAATTTTGACATAATACATATATCAACAATGAAACAAAAACAAGCACCGACATAAAATTCAGATGTATTGCGCTTAAACAGTCTCAAACAATACTCAGAAGTCTTTGAATGATTTCATTTTTCGTCTACTATTAATAAACACTGCACACATTCTGCAGAAACATTGTTTATTTACAAATAATGAGGCAAAATTGAAACTACTGCACCAATGTACGAGTTTAAGGTTTTCGCAATCTCACTCGCCTCTAATCTGCTAACACAATATCATGTACTTTTGTTATCATTTCTGGTGCACGAGCAGTTCTTGGTATGCCAGATCCCTTACAACCGCGAAGGCCTATATGACCACAACGAAAATCATTAAACCACTAATAAATCATTTTAGTCGATGGAATAGAGTCCAAATAATATTTTTTAAGCTCTTATTTTGTTTCTGTTATTGTTTTCCACGCATAAAATAATATTAGTGAGAATGCAAACATACTTTTATGCACTGCAGCGAAACTAATACATGACTGTTAAACACAAAGTGATAGGCAGATATTCTTTAAAATTGGCACGAAGCTCTCTGAACAAATGTATTTTAACAAATTAATATTGATTTCTTCTGATGGCCCTATCTATTGCATTTTACCTGACTTATGGAACTAGCCTAAATACTTGATTGATAAAATAATTAACATTACATTTTTGGCGCCAACTGGGGATGTAACAGTGCAGCGATAACACAAGCTAGTACTGACCAACAAGAGTAGTTTTTATTCTGTAGACTCTGTCAATTTTTTATCTACTTTGGTTGTATGGGTTATGAAACCATAGTTGAAATAATTGTTTAGCTGTAGAAATTTTTGTAAACCCTAATATAGCAAGCAATATGAATATCTTACTGTATGACATATAATGACTTTCTAAAAATGTAATATCGTATCTTGTAAAATGGGTTTTTGTCGGTACAAATAATTCTTAAAACATAAAACATATCAGCAGCACTGTAGTGCTATTGAAATCTCTTTTTCTTAGTAGAAATGTCCTCGTGGAAGCACTTTCCGTGTTCATCATTGACTTTATCGTATTGTTCAGGAAAGAAGTTCAAATGAAAATGAAGAAAATCTAATTTTAGAGGTATATTACAACCAAGGCTTTCATAACTATTCCAGAGGTTACTATTTAATATTTAATAATACTATTAATCTTTTAATTTCCTATTATTGTAAAACTTGGTAAGGTAAGCCTAAAATGATCCCCAGGAAACTTCTGTGTAATCTTACAACGTTCTTCGGAAAAAAGCTCTGTGATAGATCAGGATTTCTCGAAGAAGATGATTGATGCGATATTGGAAGCAAAAATTCAGTAGATTTATTAAGTTCTAATCATTACTAAAAATTAGTTCTTCAAAATTACATATTTTCGGTAATCTATTGATAAAATTGCTAAGTATGAATTCTTTTATGGTAGATTCCACAAGATTTCCTTATTTTTAATATTTAATTAGGCTTTATCAGCTATTAAAATTGCAATGTTATCTTTCATTTATAACTAAATATAGAAATGTCTTTATCAAACAAACTACAATCTAGAATGCGTTTTGATTGTTATATTCGTATTTAACAAGCCCAAACCAGCATATATTAGGAAATTTTATGATCGCAACATTTCGTTGGTCAGTGTAGTCAGTTGAGTCATACTCAATGAAAGTGGATAACAAAAGAAAACGTTTGAATACTATAACGAGCTTGAACGTTTCTTGTGCCCCAGAGGTTGTTAAAGATGTTAATTTTCCTAATTTAATTAGCTTGATCCGGCCACCACAGTAGAGTAGGGGGGATCCTACGTCTATAATGGAATTAATTTGGCAAACATTCGGGAATGATTTGCAAACGTCAAAAATCAAGGGAAAGTCGTGATTTATAGGCGCCACTTTACCTTAATTTCTTTGGCGGTTAGAACTTGGAAATAGGATGGCAAAGTGCCCTATTTCAAGACCGAAAGGATGAACTGTGATTATAGTATACTCACTAGTTAATTATTTAGGGTACGCCACTGGGCTGGCGCTTAAATTCTGTTCGAGTTAGACTCGCAAGTAAAAATGTTTTACCTACTTTGGTCTATCGTTTTCTTGTAAGAAACTGTTATCTACTACTGCTAAAGTTATTTATGTTAGTGAAATAGTAAGACGGCTGCTTCAAATAGTTCGCTTATAATGAAGATAACAAAGTGGTACAGGCAATACAAGAGCAATTAACCGATCAATAAAATTGCAAAATAGGGGACCACTAAGTTTCATTTCTAAAGACTATTTTAAATAATAATAACAGAATACTGGCCCCTTCTAATGGTGACCTTAATTTACTGTAATTGTCTAAATTAAATATATTTTCGGTTCGTTAATTAAATCTTACATAAGAAAAAATTGTCTAGCTGCTACGTGGTTGAAGTAGGTCTCCTAGCGGTTTATTACTACGTTTCAAGAAAGACGGTTAACTATCCGATTCTCCAATGAAGCTCCGTGACTTATAGGGTGGAAGGGAGTGATCGAAAAAGTGTCACTTACTTGTACTTGAGTTGGATTACGTGACTTTTGGCAGTAGGCCCCAATGCCTACGGTGTTTCATGAATAAAGCGTACGTGATGGTACTTTCTTAGACGTTCTACAGCCCTGTGACCAAACATTGAATGAGTTCAACGAAATCTAACCGAATTTTTCCAAAATCGCTTACAGCGCCAACCTACCTAATTCACTACGATTCATGCATTCGATATTCGTTGAGAGTAACTATTTCACTGCTGTAATGAAGTTTTACGCGTCCGCACTACTTTATTAACGTCAAACCTCGCTATTGCATGCTTTCACTCGAGAAGTCTCATCTCAACTGCCTGTTTGATGAAGTTTGACCTTGAAATTGTCGAGAAAAGGAGAAGGGTTGATTGTTAACGTTTATTTTTAGACGCATAAAGATTCCCATGGGTAAGCTGTTGTAAATTGTTTTAAAATCGTGATCTGGAGGTTTCTGAATGTTAATAATTATTGTTAAAAATTGGTAGCACCCTGTAATATCCTTGTAAATAATTCTAGATATAAAAATGAGATTGGTAGTTTACCCAATAGATTTTATTATTAATTCACTTATATATATAACGTGTGTAAAATAACTCGTCTTAACAGTCACATATGGTTGACAAAACGTATGTCTCAGAATGATTTGCAAAAATGTACATTGTAACTACCAAAAGCAATTTAGTTGTTAAAAGTATGTAGTTAAA
>JAHWXV010334512.1:0-11593 GCA_024586415.1 Phrixothrix hirtus
TCCCCCCCCCCCTCCCTCTAGCCACGGTCTTAATTTATATGATTATTTAGAGCCTTTGTAAGAGGCAAACCCGGGACAGCCCAGTTATAGGTCACGGAACCATTTTTCCTTCCCTGTTTCTAAGAACAGTTCGATTCAGTATACGGCGCACAAGGAGCAGTGGCGCCCCCTCTAAACTTCCAATCTTTGTATGTATTTCCAGCGTTTTCCTTCGAGTGCGGGCGTGCTGGTGCAATTTATCGCAGACCCCTCCTCCTTCGAGAAACTAGCGGGACATCAGCATCGTTGTAAGGCGTAACGCCAAACGCGCTTGTGACACCGTATATATACGTCGTCAATAGAAACAGCCTCCCGTATATGAACTTTTGCATAAAACATCGTGTTAGACATGCTTATGTTTAATTATTCAGTAAACTAGGTTAAATAGATAAAAACTACGAACACATCTGATTATCTTTTGAAAAATATAATATCAGGAATTCTGTCCCAGGTGAAATCCAAAGAATTGTTGGAACCTACTAAATTTTACGACGAAAAAAGATCGAAATTCTTCCATTTATTTGATCAACTAGCTTTTGGTCGATAGCACTGTTATTCTTAGTGGGTAATTTTCCTTGTGGAGGTCCTAGAAGATTTCTTTCTATATGCAATCCTTTTTCATGAAACCTGCTTTATCGCGGGTTATCAGAATCGACAATGATCATATCTCGGCAATATGAAAACATCTATTTGGTACTCCATAAATGGCTTGAAAATCAGTGAACAAAACTAATGCGTGTACAATTTATACCGATATGGCGATCCCCCCACCCCCATTATGTCAAAGATTATTACATGATTTTTCAGAACGAGAAAAATTGAAGAAAACTAGTAAAGTCTATTCCAACTTAAAAACAAGTTCATTGCAGATTTACCTACCTAAGTCTATTTATAACAGAATTCTGCACGTCACGTGCAAAACGATATGAAAAATCAGTTGTAAAAATGAGAAAGCCCTACACTTAGAAATGTAGTTTACAGCTGCACTGAAACGTGTTCCTTAATTTGTTCTTCAGTAAACTTAAAAATGCTTATAACCACATCTTACAGACTTTCTACTTAAATCGGCGGTTCTCAAAAGTTAACGCGCCGAAAAGTTAATTATTTCAATTACATAAATAGAGTCTAATAGGAACTTGAATTTTATTGATTGTTAATCTTCTCAGTTTAAATGCACATTAAACAAATTAAAATTGGGTTGGTAGTTTTTCTGTTTTAATTTTTGAGAATCGCTGATTTAAATAGAAAGTCCGTAAGTTACTGACGGATGAATTAAGGAATAGTTTTGAGCGTCACATTTCTAATAAATGTTACTCTACTGCAGTTTTAAGTATAGTACTTTCTCGCTTTTACAACTGATTTTTGGTATCGTTTCGCACGTGGCGTGCAGAATTCTGTCATAACTATATGGTCAAACTTTACTTCCTAAAATGCTCTAAGCTTCGAATAAAGCAACGTTTTAAAGTTATACAGCTTCAGACATTAAGTAAAGTGCAGTACTGCCAACTATGTTCTCAGTAATAGAAACTTTGTCTTCTTCGTACTGCAGTATCGTACCTTAAGCAGGATATAGGCGACTACATTTTCAGATCTGACTTTTGAACTGATTGCTATCCTAGTATTTTAAATTGTTTTGTTTACTTTCAAGTAAAAACATTTGCGTGTGGGTGATCTAACAATGTTGTGATCTTGGGTTCGATCTTGCTTGGCGTTTCCGCGGTACAGAGATCACCGATAGCGCTTACACTTATTTGCTTAATGTTTAATGTGCAATAATAATTCCTAGGCAAAGCCTAGGCTAATTTCAAGAACTGTAAAATAAATAAGATAAAACATGGACGTCGCGTGGCTGGCCGCAAATAAGTTAAAATCGGTCGGCGAATGGTTATTATCGTTTCAAAGATTAGGTGCAAGTTATAAAATATTTTATCTATTTGCGTACCGAAATGAGCTCATTTCGAAACCCATTTGAGTTCATAATGGCCTTCTTGTTTAAAAGGTTGGTAACATTAGTAATTAAGCTTATTAAACGTCAAAATCGAATAGAAAATTGACAAAACTGTAATATTCAAATGTCAAAACGTCAATGTTACCAACTATCACTAAAATTCCTAAATGAATTGTGTCAAAAAAGTGAGTTTTTTCCTAAATTTTTAGCAACCAGATCAAATAGTATATAAGACGTTTTATCACACTCGTTCATTAGAAAACTCGCCTCTATGAGGCTCGTTTTCTAAACTTGAACGCGTGTGATACAAACATGTCTTATGAAACTTGTTTTTTAATCTACTATTGAACTATGTAATTTTATAATTTTCTATAAATATTAATACAGTTTGGAGTAACCTTTAGGATAACAGGGAATCTTTTGATATGTATACTGAATATTATTAAATAATTGTTTTAAAAACTAAGCTACTGAACTACATAATTTAAAAATTAGTACCATAAAATATTAAACTGTATTCTTAGACTTAGACATTATTTGTAGCAATAAAACTACGAATTAAAACAAGTATATTCAATTTTTTAATTTTTTTCCTGTTTTTGGCATCTTTATCATTCGGGCGTTCATTAATAATTTTATTTCTCTATTTTGCGATGGCGTGACTTGGTCCGCATATGTAAAAAGCGTTTGTGACTGGCTTTCACATATTGTTGCAAGAGAAAATCCATTTGGAAGATGTTGTATTAATCACGCGTCGCTACAATTTACAAATTTCAACTTCGATTTAAAAATTATTGCAATGTCTCTGTTGCTATAAGTCGGAATCCTATAGTTTAATTGCCGCTCGACCAAATTTGTGGCAGTATTAGGTCAAGGGGTATCTGGTGACTTTGGTAAATGACAGCCCTAGATAGTTGTCGCTCGAAAGAATTCATCATAGAAATTTGAGCCACGTGAGTCAAACAACATGGAAGTTTCGTTCAAAATCTTAGGAAAATTGAGCATCATTTGAACAGGTTGAGAAAATTAGAATAATTATGCTAATTTGAATAAACAAGGGCGAACGTTGAGCTGTAGGCATTATTTAGGCCTTTTGGTGGACGTATGCTTCAACATGCAGTAGTTTGTTAATTTAACTGGTATGAAAAAAACGTTATAGGTGTTACGACGTGGAACGTAACTGTGAGCCTACTCTCAATGTCGCAGCTGGTTTGTTTGATGCCGGAGAGGGGTCGGGCTAGCACAACGTGGATCAGCTTCCAACAAGTAAAAAGGATAAGAATGGGCGCCAGTCGTTCGCAAAATATCAGAGGCAGCACACATCCGAACGACAAGACGTGTGGTGTACTTACTTTACCCTAAATTTTCTCAATCCATACCATTGCTCCAGCTGTCAGAAGCTCCACCTAGCTGAAAAATGGTTAGGCAATGCTGTTCCTTGCAAATAATTCAAATGTTATAGTTAACAACAGTATTTATTCCACGAAACTGGCGAAATCAACAAATAACAAAAGATAATGCAATACAACAAAAAGTGAAATTTATATCCCCAAAGGGACACCTACAGCAAGCAAAAGTTACTGAATTTGCCTTTTGAGGATTAAGGCTAATGCAAAATATAATAATTAACCGAACGAACCTCGTATATCAGACGGTAATATATGAATCTAAATAATAACTGCGTCTTACTTGGACGCAAGTGATTGAAAAGCAGCAAATTAAATTATATGAGAAGCAAAGCGTTACTAAGTGAAAGAGTAAACAAGTAAATTAAGAAAGTTCCCATTACAAAATAACAAACGGAAATATCAGTTGTATAGGATGTATCAGATACAAACACAAAAGTACATGACAAATATTTGTGCTTTTACATCGTTTGAAGTAGCTTACATTAAATACTTACTATTAAATTTTGAGTCAAAACTTTACTTTTATTATTATGCTTAGTGTCTATGTTCTCTAAAGCTTATTTGAAATACACCCTGTATATAAATTGTGTCCAGTTATTATTATAACTAACGCAAATTTTTTTATTTTTATGCTTATTAATCTGACTGAAGAGTTTTTTGTTAGTATTATTTGAAAATTACCATTGAAACTTGTTGCGAGTCAGACATTGGTAAATTCCACGGTGAGTCATGCCGATATTTTCAAGGTTCCAGTGTTTCGTATAAATATGGACCTTAAATTACGTTAATTGGTTAGCAGGTGCATCGAGCTGCCGTCAGATACACACGCATTTGTCGGTCGCTCCTGTATGCTTCTTCTGATACTGTAACTTAGACCCTTTCAGCTTGCTGCGGTGGGTCGGTTGCAGTATAAAAGTTGCTAGTGGTGCTTGATCGTGCATTCTTTATGTATTTGACAGTGCCCAAACTTCATTGAAAATCACCACTTACTGAAGACAAAAGGAGCTCAATCCTTTGGATACTCCACACTGTCGAAGAATATATAAAAAGTGGCCCATACAAATCAAAAACTTCGATGTACGGAGAACATCCAAGAGGTTCCAAAAAACTATCTTCAATGATGTAGACGAAGCAGAAGTCCTCTTTAAGAATAATATTCAAAAGGAAGACCAAATCACCGAAGCGCAGAAGAAAGGCAGCGAAGAAGCCGCTAAGAACTTAGTAGCCAACAGCCTTGACTACTCAACTTCCGAAGAAGAGCCGATGCAGGAAGACGCAAAAGGTTTCGTCCAACAAAAAGGGAAGAAAACTAAATCCCAGAGACACACCGCAACAGAATCGGCAACGAAACTACCTGTTAGCAACAGGTACGAGCCGTTCGCGAACAATGCAATCGTTGATACAAGACCAAAATCTGAACAAGTTCCGCCTATCGTAATGCGCAATAAAGCCCGCTGGACTCAGGTGTAAGAAGACTTCCGCCGCCTGGAAGTCCAAATCACAGAAGCCAAGAACATGGCGCTTGGCATTAAGCTCCACCTCCAAAGTGAAGGCGACCACGAGAAGGTCGTCAAATACCTCAAGGAAAGGGAAATCCATTTCCACACATATCTCTTTAACAAAGAGAAGCCTCTGCGGGTGGTCGTCCGCGCCTCTCGCAGGAAATCACGATTGAGAAAATCACAGACGACCACCAACGACAAGAGATCCCCGTGCTATCGGTGTGTAGGATGCACAGGGGACCGCACAAAATCCTGATGCCGTTAAACCACCTGGAGGGGGAGAAATCTCCGGCGGGGGGCAAATATTCTCCGTAAAGGCACTACAAGTCTACACGTTACCATTGAGACGCCGCGCAGAAGAAGGAACGCTGTTCAGTGTCATAATTGTCAAAAGTTTGGACACACCCAACAGCGCGAAACCCCGCGAAGAGCCCGCCAAGTGCGCGAACTGTGGCGGCGCGAGTTACAGCGGATGTCCAAACCGCCCTAAACCACCAGCAGCACCATTTCAACGAAGCGGCGTGTCATACGCCTCAGCAGTAAAAGGGCAGGAATCCCAAACCGCACTGGAACCCAACACCAGCAAGCCTTTCTCCCTGGAAAAGTGGATGCAGATCGGCCGCCTCATCGTAGAACAATTTCCGAGGGTATAGCAAAAATTATGCTATGCCTACCAGAAATACTATCAGTATTTGAAAAACAATTCGAACAGCCGGCGCACGTACCGGCGACAAAATTCGCATCTACTTAAACTTTTTTTTTACTTCCTTTCTTTTCATGTTCAAGACATCTTCGGACCTACACATTAGTTCTTTGCTAGCACCCTGCTCTTAGCGGGAGCGGAGAGTGGTTTGGGTTTGGTCTATGCGTCCATCTGACGCGCCAATGTTCTTATGTTGTTGAAGGGGTGCTTTGCTAGCCTCTCTAGTATGGCCTTCCTTCTTACTCTTGATCTGTTTTCCAGATCTTCGGCACCCAATTGTGCTCTAATGTCTTCGTTTCTAATGTAGTAGGGAACGTTAGTTACCATTCTTAGTATCCAGTTCTGAGTTGTGGTTATAATTTTTGTTGTGGCTTGTTTTCCCACAATTCTTCCCCGTATGTTAGTGATGGGATCAGCACTGTGTTCACTATTTTTAATTTTGTTTCTAGTTTCAACTTGCTTTTTGGTCCTATAATCCCGTGTTATTTTCGCTCTCATTTTGGTATGGTGTCCCAATCTCAGATTTGTGTCAACCTTTATGCCTACTTTTTTGATGCTGTGTTGCCCTATACGGTTGGGTCTTCCTCTTATATTTGTAAACTTGATTATTTCGATGTTTTCCTGGTTAAAACTAATTTTCTATTCTTTCAGAAATTTCTTTATAGCTTTGCCTGCTCAGACTTGTTTGTCTCTTGCCGCTGGGTTTTGATGATGTGTAGTCAATATGGCCGTATCGTCTTTATATTGGAAAATTTTTATCCCTTTCTCTTTTTCAACTTGTGGCGTGTCGTTAATTAGGATGTTGAACAGCAGGGGCGATAGAGGCGATCCCTGGGGTCACACTTGTTCAGCGGTTCTCGGAATGGAGATAGCTCCTCCCACTCTTATTTGGTACGATATTCCTTTAAGAAATGAATGTGCAAATTTTAGAATATCTGGAGGGACCTTCTCCTTGCTGTTTTCAGAAGCACCCCGTTCTTCCAAGTCTTATCGTAGGCTTTTTCGATGTCGAATAAGACTACGTAAGGAGCCTTGCGGTTCTCTTTTGCCTTTCTTATCCTGGGGGCTTGCTGTACTGCTGCCAGGTTTTTCCTAAAACTGAATTGGCTATCTGCAATTAGGTCGTTTGCTTCCATGTATTGCTGTAATTTTTTGATTGCAAAGTGCTACGCAATCTTCGCCATTCCATTTATAAGGCTTATAGGTCTTCTATTCTCCGGAAGCGCCGGGTTCTGGTCCTTCTTTGGGATTGTAACTATTATGGATATTTTCCACTCTTCTGCCCAATTCTGTAAATTTCATTTAGGGTGCATACCAGTTCGTTCAGTTCTATTTCTGGAAAAACCTTTAGGGCCCTCATCGGAATCCCGTCTGGGCCTGAAGCTTTGTTTATCTTGACGTCTTAATTTTTGTTTTTAAATCTTCTAATGAGTTTTATAGCACCTCTTCTGCTTTAATAAATGGTATGAGGTCTGCTACTTTGTTTGCCGGGTTCTCTATGTTTTTAGATGCGGATTTGATTTTGTTTTTGAACTGGCGTTGCAGGAATCGACTAATTGCTTCAGCCTTTTCCTCATCTGAAAAACGTCTCTTGCCCTCGAACTCTATGGGGGAGTTCGGATCTTATTCGGATTTACATGTTTTGAGGAGCTTCCACAAGTGGTTGCGTCCCTCTTCCTCCATTTCAGCTAGAAAAGTATCCTAGCTCTCCTTCTTTCTGTTTGCTATGATCTTGTCAACTTGGTTTTGCTTTCTTGCTAGTAGAATTTTGTCTTGCGGATTTCTAAATTTTGCCCATCGTTTTTTAACTGTGTCCTTTTCCTTTACTATTGCTTTTTCGCCAGCGGTTAGACCCCATTGGTTTACGTGGGTGCTGTTTATTACTTTCTGGCTTCTTCTTAGCTCCTTCTGAATGGAGGTTGTTAGTTTTTCCACTGCTTCTTCAATTTGATTTTTATTCCGAATCTCACTGTTCGGTTCGTATGCTTCCATGTTATAGGAAAACTTAAGCCAGTTGGTTCTTTTTCAATTCGTCGCGGCGATTCGATTATAAGCGGGAAGTGATCGGAGCTTAAGGCGTCAGTCGCGCTTGAGAGAGCGTCGAAGCAAGACGTGTCGAAAGTGAGGTTAAAATCAGCTGTGAAAAGTTTAAATGCGTTCGAGTATAACAATTGGATGGTTGCAGACAGTGAATCGACAGTCCAAAGGAGTGCACTTACGTTCACACCTTAGGCAGTCTTTCCCAGTATACATCAAGTCTTTGCCTTAGGCCCCTTACCTTTGGGTAGGTGGGTCGGGTATTGTGCTCCAGTGGTATAAGTGATCACCGTGAACGAGGATATTATAAAACCTCCAAAGATAATCATACAAAAAATGGATACCTCATGTGATTATACGGACAAAATTGTCAAGATTCGAAACGAAATGGAAATATATAAAGAAGTTATGAAAACGGCTCAGGACGCCGTCGACCGTCTTATGCAAGAGATTAGGGCGTTGGAAAATGCTCGAGAAAACGCGGATCATTTCCATGATCGCTCACACAAGAAAAGGAAGTCGGACGAAGTTATTGAAGAACCAAGTTCGCAAGTGACAGATACAAGGTTCGGATGTAAAGATCGTCAAGCCCAAAGGAATAATATTCAAGTTTCCCAGGAAGTAACAGGAAGACTTCCCAGAGCTGAAGGTAACCCCAAAAGTACTCTCGCCAGCCCCAGCGCCGGCCCCGAAGAAAATCAAGCCACCCCGTCCGGTCGTAATTAGGAATAAGGGGAGTTACCAGAAAATCAAGGAAGTCGCCGAAGACAACAACATTCGGTTCGTCAAAGCCCTCAACCATCAAGAGAGCATAAAGATATTCACGGAATCCCCGGAGGAATTCATCAAACTGAGAAGAATCCTCGACAAAATTGAGGAGCCCTTTCATACGTTTCAACTGCAGCAATACAAAGAGCTGAATATTGTAATAAGAGGTATCCCGGAATCAATCCCGGAAGAAGATATCCAGAAGGGCCTGGAGGACAAGGGTCTTCCTTTCAATTCAGTGAAGAGGTTAGGAAATAGAACCAGGAAATTTCTGTTAGTACTGGTCAATACTGAAAAGTAAGAAAAAGCGAAGGAAATCTTCCAAGTCAAAGACATCCTCCAGCTCAAAGTGACAACAGAGCCGAAGAGAAGACCAACCGGATCAACCCAGTGCTTTCGATGCCAACTATATGGTCATGTGGCATATAGGTGTACCGCCGAGTATAGGTGCGTCAAATGCGCACAGAGTCATCCATCTTACGAGTGTAAGAAATCTAGAGATACTCCGCAAAGTGCCCGAATTGCAGAAGCGACCACCCGGCCAGCAGCCGCAAGTGCCCCAGGCACCCCATAAACATGAAAGAAAAAACCAGGCAGGAAGCAGCAAGGCGCCTAAGAAATGCAGAAGTCTCACAGGGCATTTCGTATGCCGACAAGGCCAGGTACAGAGACGCCCACCAACAGCAACAAAAAGCCACGGACAGTAGCGTAGACAGTCTGTCAGCAAAAATTGAAGCTATTTTAGAGAGATTGTTAGCAGAGAAATTACCTAAAATCATAGAACGCACCCTCAATGGCTAACTTAAGATTCAACGTAATTGCATGGAATGCTAACGGTGTCAGTAAACGCAAACTGGATCTGGAGCAGTTCCTCAAAAACAACGAGGTTACGGCGGCCCTAATTTCGGAGACGCATCTAAAGAACGGCGACCACTTCAAAATTAGCGGGTACACCACACACAGAACGGACAGAGAGGGAAGCCCAGGGGGGGAGTCGCCATTCTCATTCGTAGTCACCTCGTCCAATCAAAAATGCCGATCATCAACACAAACTTCGAAACAGTAACCGTACAAACTAGCATCAACGGTAAGGTCATTAACTTGATTGCCGCATACAATAAGCCAAGTAATAAAATGGTCCCCGAAGAGCTGGACCAACTGTTGTCAATCAGCCCGGCCATAATTGGGGGAGATTTCAACGCCAAGCACCCCATGTGGGGCAGCCGAAGTACCACAACAAATGGTAGGAAATTGGCCAATGCCGTCCATAGGCATCCAGACGCCAAAGCAATGGGTCCACACGACGCAACTTCCTTCCCAGTAGGCAGGAGAGGCGATGTCATCGACCTTTTTTGCACAGTAGGAATTAATAAGCACACAGAAGCAATTACAGTTCACGAGCTGTCCTCCGACCACTTCCCGGTCCTACTCCGGTTAGGAGGGCAGCCGGCCCCCCTCAAAACTGCCCCGACAGTAAGGACGAACTGGCAGAAGTTCTCATACGTCATGACAGGATACCAACCCTCAAGCCAACTTCAAACGGAAGCGGACGTCGAGGCTGTGGTCCACCGCCTAACGACTATCATCAAGCAGACATTACAAGAGTGCCAAACGAGCGTTTTCCCAAATATGGAAAATAAATGGGCACTAAACCAGGCAGAAAAGGACCTTATCAAGAGGAAGAATCAAGCGAAGAAGATGTGGTCCAGAACTCGACATCTGAGGGACCGAGACACGTATAAAGGGTTGCAAAAACAAGTCGACTCTATGCTTAAAGAAGTGAAAGCATGGGATTGGGACCAAATAAGAAATGGGCGACGGGGTCCAGCCGCAACTCTGGAAACTGATGAAAAGATTAAAAATGGACAAAGAAACGAACACCCCCATCAGGTTCCAAAACAAATTAATCTTCGATGACGCCGCAAGATCCAAAGCGGTGGCCGAGGCAATCGAGGAGCAGTGTTCGAACAGACTACCAGCGAATAAAGGGCTCCAATTAAAAGTCAACGCCAGTGTCCTAAGGGCGAGGAATCACCAAGTCCAGCAACCTCTGACAACGAGCACGGACGAAGTCAGGGAAATCGTCAAGGCAATGAAGGCAAAAGAGGCCCCAGGGCATGACGGCATCCCCATGCGGGCGCTGAAAGTGCTTACAGAACACCCGATCAAGGAAATGACCTCCATCCTGAACACGACGCTCCGATTAGGTCACAAATAGTTACAATCCCAAAAAAGGGTAAAGACCCGTCCATCCCAGCGAACCGACGCCCTATAAGCCTGCTAAGTACAATGGCGAAAGTTCTGGAACAAATCATTCATAAAAGGCTCCAGAGGGTCCTCGAAGAGAAGAACCTGATACCCGAAAATCAATTTGGGTTCAGGCCGGGACTCAGCGCTATCCAACAGGTGGCCAACCTTGAAGCCATGCTCTCTAGGGCAAAACAGGGATGAAGCAGAATACTAATAGGCTTTCTAGACGTGGAGAAAGCCTACGACAAAGTTTGGAAGGACGCCCTTGTGCACAAGATAGAAGTCATGGGTATCCCCATGGACCTAGTCAAAATCATTTGGGCCTTTCTCCGGGGAAGGCGATTCCAGGTAAAAGTGTGAAAAGCCATGTCCACCAGAAGAACGGCGACCGAGGGACTCTTCCAGGGATCAGCTCTGTCCCCAACCTTGTTCGCAATATACGTGGCAGATATGCCCAAGTTCAGGGAGATAAAAGACGCAGAGCTGCTCCAGTATGCCGACGACACCGCCGTCGCGGTGGCCGCCAGGAACGTCGTGTCGGCCAAAGCAAAGTTAAGGAAATGCTTACAAAGCATTAACACATATGCAACCAGGAGGAAAATCACACTAAATAGAAGCAAAACCGAGGTCGCCCGTTTCTCACATAAAATCGGGAAGACGAACACCGTCACGATGGGGGAGAACAAAATTAAAATCAAGACAAGTGCCAGATACCTGGGGATGATTTTCGATACGAATCTAAACTGGAAAAAACACACCAAGCGCAGAGCGTCCTTCGCCAAGTTCCAGGCTAGCAGGCTATACCCAGTAATTGGTCCAAGGAGCCCACTCCCACTGAACACGAAGATGCGGATCGTCCAGTCAATGCTGCTACCGGTCCTAACATACGGCGAAGAAATATGGATTAATGGATCGCAAACAGCAAAAGACACTATAC
>JAHWXV010334516.1:0-11067 GCA_024586415.1 Phrixothrix hirtus
GGTCAAAAAAAGACATATAAGTGCATATTTTAAAGGCAAACAAGGCATATATATGCGCATATTTTGGCTGCATTTAAATGCATATATTCCGCCCCCTATTAATAATAAATTAGAAAATTATTTAAATTAGTTGGTTAAAATGAACATAATATATAGAGACAAAGGATGGTCGTGTACTGAGGAAACATTTTTAAATAAGAAGAAATAAATTGATTAGAAATGCACGGATAACGGTTGAAATTGTGAAACGGACTTTTGAAGCCTAGATGTATATGTAACTATCTAAGCATGTTAGTATGGCGAGTTGTCTATAATGCAACCGACGCGACGTTTTGAATTTGTAACCATGAATAATTGAGGGTATAAAATTGGTGATATATAAGTATAATTAGTTTTGAAGTAGTTTGTTAAGAAATTGTGATAGATGCCGTAATGATACGGAGTCGGTGCAAAGTGGAAATGTATTAGAATAAAATTAACTTGATGAAATGGGGGATACGTTTGTAGATCAGAAGTTCTAAATTTAATTTTTATTTTGATTTTGAGATGCGGTGTGAGGTT
Organism: Phrixothrix hirtus; assembly: GCA_024586415.1. Classification (NCBI taxonomy): domain Eukaryota; kingdom Metazoa; phylum Arthropoda; class Insecta; order Coleoptera; family Phengodidae; genus Phrixothrix; species Phrixothrix hirtus. The sequence goes on from JAHWXV010334516.1 coordinate 562, forward strand.
CAAAGATGAAGGAACAAAAGAGAGAAGTAAGAAAGGTAAGTATAATAAAAAGTGTATGGGAGAATGGTGTTCAATTACAAAAACGTGAATGCTATTTATGAAAAATTATGCAATTTACGTTTGGAGAATTTGGGTGGTAAATAATAAGGGTTTAAAAAATTTTATTTAAGAGAATTAAAAGGAAAGTTAAATTAGATGGACGTTGAAATTATGAGCAAATTTATGAGGTTGGTGAGGTTTAATGTTGTTAATTATAAATTGCATTAAAGGGCGTATTTTAATTTTAAAATAGGTTGTTAAATTATAACCAAATTTAAGTAATATATAACTGTATTTTTCTTGCCTTTATTAGTAAATTATTATGTTATATTACGTTATTATTAAATAATAAAAAAGTTATAGTATAAAAATTCTGAAAAAATACATTTATGTACTATATGATTAGAAGTGATCTTGCAAAATTTGACGAAAACGGACGTGAAAAGTTTTGGAAAATCAGTTAAATTTTCATAGATTTTGTAAAATGTGTATTAATATTTATACAAATAATGAAATCAAAAATTAAACAATAACTTGTTTTATTATTTCATATTAACGTAATATACCATAATAGTTTGGTAATAAAAGCAAAAAAAGTGCAGTTGTCTACGATTTAAATTTGGTTATAATATAACAACCTATTTTAATTAAAATACCGATCTCTATGGGCTCGCGAAATTTAAAAAAAATTAGAATAATACTTTTCAGAGGAGGGCTACATATTTCAGATTGTCAAGTGGTGTTTATAATAACCTTAGTAGAAACTATTGGTCTATTTTAACTTTTAAAATGTTAATGTTGCAGGTATTACATTGGAAGATGTGGTCCTTTCAGCGAGATGGTTTGCAACCGGGGAACTGCAGTTATTGAAGGTGTTGGGGCTTTTGGACAATCTAAGTCCAAAAGTTTTACTCATATCACAAATACTAGTTTTATTTCTTGTCGGTCAAAATATAAGTTATATTGGATTAAAATGCGAAATAAATTATTTAGTTTTCAACTAACTAGGCTGATAATTCTCCGGACTGTCTAAAACCAAGTAGTTAAAGCTCTGAATACAAAAATATTTTGAAGTTTGACGAAAAACATTGTCATTGTGAACGCTGGTCTGTCGATCCTATAAGTGTCTGGGTTACAAACGTTAACCGTAACATAAATACAATTTGTGATACAGGCATGTGATCTAACTTCGTAAATAGACGGAGAAATAAAAAACAAACATTCTTTATACGATTATCATTCTTACCGTAAAGTATATAGTGGTTTTCGATAAATTCAATGATAAAAGTATCATGCGTTTTTAAGGTGCAATAATACAACTATAACTCAAAGCAGTACATATGGTAATATCAAGACTGTTAAAATAAATTACGCAAGTCCATACGTTTAGTTATTATTTGTTCATTTTTTACTATACACTAATGTTGCTGTGGGCCGTGTAAAGTTGATAGTTATTAATTATTAATTTGATTGTTTGATCACATTTGTAACATTATTTCTTGCTATCTTTATTATTACATTATAAATAGCTTGTGGTTCCTTTGAGTTAATTTATAAAAACTTAATAACTTTATACAGTACTTAGCAATTTCTGAACATTCATTAGTGTGCTCCTTAATTTCTCAGCAGTTTAACCAGTTAAATATCTTGTATGTATTGTATTTTTAGAATCCTTTTGTTGTGTAAAATTACAGATTTTACAATATAAGAACACACTGGCGTGTACATGTTTTAAGAAGAAATTAAATATAACTCTCAACTAAAATGTTTACAAACCAATCTCATTTTGTTAATAAATGCCAAATAATTGAAAACTTTTTAGCAAAGAATTGATATTCAGAATCAATACATTTGAAATTTATAATAAATTAATAAATTAACAAAACCTCTACTAAATACTTTTAATAAGGCTTTTATCCATATTAAGAAAACTATGGCTACAAATAGGCGTTTAAATTTCAACACAACTACTGAATTCAGTGATTTCATGTTTATACGACTTCAACTGTTTATTACTTATCGTGTAAAGGATGTTATCAAGCGTGATTCTTTCTACGAAGTCTTTCAACTTTAAAATGTAACAAATTTGAACGTCATTTCCGAAAAACATTTGTTAAAGTTTTCCGAAATTTTAATGAATTAAAAATTTTCCAATAAACTAAAATATTCACTCAATAGATAACATATGAGAGGGTTATTAAATAAATGTTAAATGAGATAAGCAATACATGGTCTTTAAAGGAACGTTTTCAAACATGCTCTGTCAAAAACATACGAGATTTTAAAGCATACAAGTTTCTTTGTAATTTTACACCGAAAAATAAATTGCAACAGTTAATTGAGTGATGCTTATTATTCAATTAATTTAGTAAATATCTAATATCTAGCTTACCGGTCCAACGTCTGCAGTATTAGAATGTTGCGATCAGGCATGTTAAATGAAACAAATTTAAACTTGTTAGTCAAAATACAAGTAGGTTTATTATTTTTTAATTGTCAAGCGGGGTATTTTAAGTACCCCAACGCATGTCTTGGTGAAACGTTGCTATTTCCCTTTAAATCTTATTAATATCGTAGGTAATCGTTCAATGTATTATAGGGTATATTTTACCCTAGTATTTGTTCTCCGGTACCTTGCCTCATTAAAATAAGTGGCTCAAATTGTAGTGGCATAGTCTTAGAAGAGAGAAAAAACAAACGATATGCGATTAATATGTGAGATCAAAGAGGTTTTCTAATATGGCATTGTGTTTTTACGTTATTCTAGTTCAAAGCTAAAAAACAACCTATAAATCACTTATACTCGTACATTATATCAATATTTCGGAACCAATTTATTGCTTCATCAGCGTAAGTAAAATGAATGTAACAAAATACTAAGTTCTTTACATCTATTTACATTAAACTTATAATTCCGGTTTAAAGTTTAGATTGTGGAAATAAATTTTAATATTATATGCAATTATGGCACAATCCATCGAAAATGTTTTGGTAATAACTAAAACCACCAAAAATTTAAAACTTAATCAACTATAAATGATAAATAATTATTTCACTTGTGGAGCTAAAACGCCACATTCAGTTACTTGCTTCCACAACTAAAACGATCGTTTTAATCTCAAGGGATAAAATTACCCTTAGGTCCCAAAGGAGATAAAATAAATTTAATCGCACATAAATAATGTAAATCCAAAGCAATAACAAAAATTCACCAATTAAACAACGAAAATGGGAAATATTACTTCTTAACGCACTGTATCAATCTATGCATCTACCTTAGGGCCTGTTTTATTTATACTAGCCGCTAATGATGTGCCTGATGTTCTATAATGCAATAAATTGCTTTTTGCTGGAAACCTTTTTCGTCTATTAGTCCTCTTCGGAATGTTTGAAAATACAACGAGGAGTAACCAACTTAGTGATTTGGTGCAGTACTAATGAGTTTCAATTAAATATTTCTAAATGCAGAGTGGTATCATATACACGTATACAGATTCCAATGCTTTATCCTTATCAAATAGAATCTATAATTTTGTAACGATTAACTGTGTTAAGGATTTAGGGATTATCTTTGATAGCACTTTTAAGTTTTACTGAGCATATCAAAACAGTTTATTCTTCTGTCTCCAAAACTTTAGGATTTGTTTTAAGCGTTTTCTAAGAACTTGACCAGCGTTACTGTAATGAAGTTTCTCTTTTGTGCATTAGTTAGTTCGAAGGTTGCGTATTGTGCGATATTTTGGCAACCTTTCTATGAATGTCACATTAAAGCTCTTCAATTAGTTCTAAGAAGGTTTCTTAAATTCCTAAACATTAAACTAAGTGGAGTTAACCCACAAAGAGGTTTTACTGAAGAAGAGCTTCTTCAAAGATACAACATGCGCAGCCTTGAGGAAAACAGTAATAAGCAATAAGATGGGTGGCTAGGTACGTGCGTGCTTGCGTGTGTGCATGTGTGCGTGTGCTGCGTCAGCGTCCACGTCCACGTCAGCGTCTGTGTCTGCATTCGCATGTGCGTGTGCCTGGTATGTGGATGTGCGTGCGCGTGCGTGTGCGTTTACGTGTAAGCGTGTGTACGAAGGTGTGTATTTGTGTGTGCAGGATGTCTTTAAAACGAAGAAGCGTAAATAAAACAAAATTGTATATTAAAGTTTGTGTCTACCCGCACACGAAATCGCAACAATTTGATTAAAATCAATCAACTGGAAATACCGCTTTATTCTCGTCATTATTAGGTTTTCAAGATGTTCTTGAAATCAACTACAACAAATTTTTTAGGACTTATCGCATTTCTTAGCCATTTAATGCTCTTTGATATACTTTAAGCGATTTCTCAAAAAAAAATTCCGTAAATCGAGTAACTAATTGTATCTTTACCGTTAACTCTAAATAAAATCACTCACAATTTATATTTGAGGTCAGAACTGCCATTTTATACAAAATCAAGGATTTGGTCAAAATTGGAGATGTGGAAGTACCACTTTATTTCTATCAATTTTTAAAATTTCCCGAATTTTTAGTTTTTGAAATAGGCCTTAACGATATTTTAAAACGCAGTACATTTATTAGCTATTTGATTCCATTTTATATGATCTAATCGGTTTCTCTAATAAAAATGAATTTCTGAAAATCGGGTAACCGGAAGCACTTAAAACAGTAATTGTGAACAATATAACTGAAAACTAAATATCGTAGAAAAATGACGTCTTTTTGACGTGAAAAGGCAAGAGTTTAGTTAAAATCTAATGACCTGAAGTCCCACTTTATTTTTTCAATTTAAAGTCTTTGTCTTTCTATCAAACGGCTATAACAATTTTTTTAAAACTTACTAGCGTTCGAATGTCTTTGATACTCCTATACTTTGACGTTTCAGTTTCTCTAAATAAAATGCGTTAAAGCGAGTTATCAGAGATAATCTCTTTGAGTGATCGCCATCAGGTAGATAAAATATTGCAAGAAAGGCGTGGCAGCGTGTCAAATCAAAAGATGCTTCTATCGACGAAAGAGCAGCTGCCTTATCAGTCGCGGGAATTATGACAGTGAAACGTAAAACCAGCATGGATTTAAAAAAGTATAAAAAGAGTAAGAAGCTGTGTAGGAGAACGAGAAGAGGAACAAGGAAAAACAGAGGTAGAAAAATAATTAGGTTTAAATCTAAAATTCTGAAGAATATCAATCTGGCCTTCCGCAGAAGAAGAAAAAGTGGAAATGTTAGCGGCAAAGGTATCTCTAGTTTAATAAAACCGGCTCTAAATATTGCTGGAGCCGTAATTAAAGAGTCAGGCTGAAAACAAAAAGTACAAGTGCCTTCGATCATACCGCTACCTAAAACCGGTGGTACAATTCCTTTGATACCTTTATTTGCCGGACTTTCAGCGCTTGGAGCGTTAAGTGGAGGTGCCGCGGGGATTGCTAAAGCAGTAAACGATTCAAAGGATGCAAAAGAGCAGCAAGAGGAATCTAGTAGACACAATAGAATGATGGAAGTTGTAGCCGTAGGAAAGAAAGGGTCCGGTCTGTATTTAAAACCTTATAAGACAGGAAGTTCTCTTTACTTGAAGCGTTACAATTCGGCTTTAAAAAAACAGTAAATTTACCCCGGAGAGCTTTAACCGACACTGACTTAATAAAATTTGCTAAGAAACATATTTCGAACTTTACAGGAGCCTTTATGCGTGACAAGTTACCTATCACGAAACCTAGATTCAAAGAGAGCGGAATTTAGACGAACAATCCAAGGCTGGTAGTCACTGGGTGGCGTATCGTAAAAACGGGCATAAAGTATACTATGGTAACAGTTTTCGCGATTTAAGGCCTCCTAAGGGAGTCATCGCTTATTTTCGGGGATGCAAGATATATTATAACCATCATAGAGCGCAGAACTTTAACACGTTAAATTGCGGCCTTTTATGTCTAAAATTTCTACTTAACACTTACAACGAGAGAGAGAGTAAGAGAGAAAACAATGAGTAATAAATAAGAGAACAATTGCTAGAAATGTCTTAGTCTATATGTTGATTACGATCAGTTTGGATGGCGTAGGTAACACTGCAAGCTACGATTTTTATCCTCCAATTGAATTAACACCGGATCGGGAATACGTGCTAGCCCTAGTGGGCTTTTACGGTTACAATTCGATACGAAATATTACTAACGGTAATGATAAGTTACAATATATGATAATAGAAGTGACGGCGGGCGGTAAACAGAAAGAAAAAAGCTAAACGAAATCTCTATACCGCACGGTGCCTATGAAATTGACGAGCTTAACGATTATTTACAAAGGAATTCGCCAAGAAATATTTGAATAAACCTAACGCATCAAAACAGTCTAGCGTCCAGCAAATCATTCAATTAACGTCCAATAATAATACATTGCAATGCGTGATAAAAAGCAAGTACGGCAAAGATTTTGAACAGTTTCGAAGTATAGCGCGCATGCTAGGGTTTAACCCCAAAGTACTGAAACCTAACGTGGAACATTTTTCCGATTTGAACGTGCAAATACTGAAACATAACAACATACACGTAGAGTGCAATATAATAAAGGGAGCGTATAGAAACGGTGAAACAGTCCGAACGCTATACGAAGTTGACATATCTGTCCCGCCCGGCTTTAGATTGAATAAAACGCCCGCTAATCCGCCGTATCTGGATGTAAACACTAATCGTATAAGTAACATTACGTGGAGTTTGACTGATCTAAGATGCGAATTTATCGATTTTGGACACGAAAAGTTCTCTATACGGCTCGAATTAAAAGCAATATAATAAGTAAAAACTTGGAGAGAAAGAGAGAGATAGAGTGTGAGACAAAAAGGAGAAGAAAGAAAGAAAGAAGATGGGTCTTAAGTTCAGTAATAACCAGCTTAGTTCGACTAATTTATTCAATTGCTTCTAACCTGTTGATAGGATGACACCTGCCGCCGACTCTCTAAAGATAAAGAAATCGAAAACACAAAGCTCGCGACAACGACAATAACAACCAACATAACATCAATTTAACAGAGAGAAATTAACTTTAGCCGAAAAACAGTTTTTAATTTCGATTGGCCTAAAGGTACGAAACTAACAAGAATAAAAGTAAGAACGACAACGGCTCTCTCTCTCCCTCTCTCTATAAAATCATGAGTGTAAATCTAAACATTTTTGAAAGTATCAGTTTTGATGAATCAATTAGTAAATATGAAACTCATAGTTATTTACCGTTCGGATCTAGAACCTATGGACTATCGTACGAAATAAGAATTCAAATTCAAAGTTAAGATCTGATAACGGACACTCAAAATAGCTACATTTATATAGAAGGGTCAATTAAGGCTAACAATGAAGCTGAACGCGGAGCTGCTGGTGCCGCCACCGCCGCTGACAATTCATTTACTTTAACGAATAACTTTCCTTGTTGCCTGTTTGAAGAAATTAAATATGAGCTAGCCGGACAGAAAGTGGACGTATGCAGAATACCAGGCGTTACAAGTGCCATCAAAGGTTACGTAACTTACACGTCAAATGACGATCGTGCGTTGGCTTTAGCGGCATGGACGACCCAAAGAAATCAACAGCCACCGCAAGTCCAGGATGTCGTAAATAATCAGGAGAAGAAATGTATAGCATGCATTCCGCTAAGGCATATTTTCGGATTTGCGGAGATGTACAAGCGCCCGATTATTCACATGCAATAGGAATTAATTTTGGTCAGAGAGAGATCGCATTTGGATTCTTACAAGAGCGCAAATGTAAGTTGCAACGTCACGTTAACGAACATCAGCTGTAAAATCGCCCACATAACTCTAAACGATCAGTCGAAAGTTAAACTGCTCAGGTCGCTTCACACAAATTCAATTATTTCGATGCCCTTCAGACAATGGGAACTGTACGAGTTACCTGCATTTAAGCAAACCAAAAACAATATTTGGCCCATAAACACGTTGCTTGGACTACAAAAGCCTCAATGGATACTGGTTGGTTTTCAAAAGAGTAAAAAGTCTAATAGGAATGTCGACGCGTCTAAGTTTCAACAGCTAAACGTCACAAACCTGGCTCTCCATTTAAATTCCAAAAAATATGTGTATGAGCACATGCGCTTGTACATTAGCGGATACGAATATTCGCAAGCCTATCTCAATTATCTAAACTTTCAAGCTTGTTACTACGATAAGGAAATCGTTAATCCGGCATTTGATTATAATCAATTTAAACAGTGCCCTGTCTCTCTAACTAACTGTTCCAAGCAAAACGAAACTTTGAAGAATTCGACTATCGATGTCAAGTTAGAAATTCAGGTCGATCTACGCTTTGAAGAAGGCTCGATGGTCTATTGTCTAATAATTCACGATACCATTGTGCAGTATAGTCCGCTAACGACCGAAGTAAACGAAATTAAAACCACATAATGATATTAATAATAATAATAATGATAAGTATACGTATTATGTTAACGTTTAAATTTGATGTCAATTTATAAGATGACTAGTATAGTCATTGTCGTTGTTAAACTTATACTTAATTTATCTGTTGGAGTACAAATATCGTATCTATCCAAAAGTATGCATGCATGTAAACTATCACTTTATGTAACCGTATTTAAGTTCAAACAATAAAAATTTAAACTATTATAACGTTTTCTGTTACTACGTGCAAATCGTCTAGTCGCCTGCGTTTCTTCTTCTTCTTCTAAAATGAAAATTGTCAAGCAAAAGCAATATTTACCGATTTCAAAATTAGACATGGAGGACTAATATTTTAATAGGAAAATATTCAAGAAGCATGGCGTGCTATTAAGTAACACAATTAGAAGTTTAATAATAGGGCCGAGTAATACGGGAAAAACCAACTTACCAATTCAGCTACTGCTTAACGAGAACGGGCTAAAATTCGAAAATGTCTACTTGTTCTCGAAGTCCCTAGGTCAACCGAAATACCAGTCTCTAGAACAAGTTCTCAAACCGATTAGAGGCATAAACTATTGCACGTTTAGTGAATACGCAAACATAATACCGCCGTGGAAGGCAAAACAAAATATTTGACGATGTAGCTTGTGACCGGCAACATAATACTAGGGCTTACTACAGTATGGGTCGCCATAACGGAGTAGATTGCTTTTGTTTCACTCAAACCTACTCATCGGTTCTTAAACACTTAATTCGCGATAACGTAAACACGTTAGCGCTGTTTAAGCAAGACGATCTGAATTTAAAACACATTTACGACGATCAGGTGGGCACTCATATGCCGTTTCAAACAATTCGAGAAATGTGTTCCGAGTTCTGAAATTCCAACAACTACGATTTTCTCTCCATACATAAAGACTTTAATTTAAACGAAGGCAGGTATAGAAAAGGGTTTGATTCGTATATATGCATAAGCAAGTAAGAAATTGAATTAATACATGTAAATACGCAAGTAGCGACGGATGGGGATGAAGAGGTTAAAACTTGCAAATATTAGTGATAGTAGCTAAAACTACTATGATGATGAACACAGCTGCTGTTCCTGCGGCTGCTGTGAAAGAATGTGATCTAAAAGTGAAACTAATCCAAGCACGAGCCGCAGTCAAACGTAAATATAAGGCTTTACAGAAAAATATATTGCTAGCCGAAAAGTTAGTGGAGCGAAAATATAGTCCTATTATAAAACCGCTTAACACGACTGTGGCTAAACTTGAACAGAAGTCTGAGAAGGCATTTAATAAACGAGATGCAGCTACTGATAACACGGAAGCCGCTAGCGAGAATGACGAGGATGAATTTATACATGATGTAGGTAAACACGACAAAGATAACTACTATTCCAGATATGACAACGATGATGCTAAATCGCCGACAAGTTTTCTAAAGTCCCTTACTACTCCATCGATATCATCAAGTCCTAGCAGTGACACTCTTAATTTACCTTCGCCTATACTGCATTCGACGCCTACATTAACGCATTCAGCACTCGAGGCGGCAAGAAAACGGAAACAATTAACAAAGGACAGCTTAAGGCGACTGGAAGATATACATGACATTTTAAACCAATCGAGGAAACAAAATGAACAATTGAAGAGAACTGTAGCCTGTGCGGCCGAAATTTCGGGAATGCAATCGTCATTAGGACATGTTGCTAGTTCTAGTAGTTGTAGTGGTGATAACAACGAGGGAGCTTCAGCTAACATTTTACAAACTAGAAGAGGTACTTACACAAAAAAGATCAGCGGCGCTAACAAGAGACCGAGAAAACCTAAAAAAGGAGCAAGACAAGTCGTTTATTTAAACTCGATAATTCTAAACACGTTGAATATAAGTATTGGAATAACGTTCATGAACTATTCGCTCAGTTACAATTGTTATGGAGCGAGAAGCTTGCCGGCCATACTTCGCATCGAAACTAAATATTGGCGATATTGGAAGAACTGTATGAAGATGGCTATATCGAAAGGATGCCCACATCTAAAGAACTAACTCTTTTATAATAAAACCATCGCTATAA
>JAHWXV010334529.1:0-19456 GCA_024586415.1 Phrixothrix hirtus
TTATATATATATATATATATATATATATATATATATATATATTAAAATTAAAAATGTATAGTATGTGTTTAAAATATCCCTTGAAGAAATTTGTAAAGAAATATTTGCCGCGTAGTTATGAGTAGTTTTGCCAAGTAAAGCAAGTATTTCGAAAGGGAGTTCGAAAATAGGGTTAGTAAACTGTTTCCTTCAAATTTATATGGTTTAACTTGTTTAAAATAAAATTAAATGACTGCGAACTTTGAATGTAATTATTGTATACCTTTGTGTAATTCTCAGAAAAATCATTATAATCATGATCTATTAGGCCTTATGTATGCAAAGAATTTGTATTAAGCTCTATAGGTACAAGGAGATTTTGAGATCGGTAATTACTATCTAGTTCAAAAATGTTTGTATTTTGTTTTTGGGATTTATTTTGAAATAATGCAGGTAGTTTAGGATTAATTAGATTAAATTGTTAAATTGAATTTGGGTCCAAAGACGTTACATTTTGGTTTTCTGTTTGAAATTTAATTTTACTGTTTAACTAATATTTAAAATCAGAATTTGGTTGCCACTCTCTAAAAGATTTCATAATTTGCTAATGCGTATTATAATTCAGGCCATAAAAATATGAATTGTAGAGTCGTTATTTCTTTTGGATATGGTGCATATTCTTTAATTGTGGTAGTTCGTGTCATATTTTTTTTGCATTTAATGTGGCTAGAAAGGATCTAATTCTATTATAACAGTAAATAGGAAATCTTGTAAATTTATTTTAAACGTATTAAGTCAATTCTAATATTGCGTTCGAATCTTGGATCTCTGAAACTATTTATAAGTGTTTGTATTAAATCTATACATGAATAAAACGTTGGACTTGTAATGACTTCTAAAGCTAGTCATTTTAAGCGGTTTCTAGCGGAGGAAGTCAGTAATTTATTTATATAATCGTTTAGATCTTATTGTTGTTTTAATTGGACAAAAGTAACTGCGCTAGCTTAGATTTACCCTAGTGCTACCGGATTTTCACAATATGTGGAAACGTTACCTAAAATTTAAAACCAATGGTTTATAGGGATTGAATTTGCTTGTTAGCTTGTCATTTATTAATTTAGGAAGGTGTAAAATTATAGTTTTAATATCTTTAATTCTATTATTTTCGGTTAAAGATGAACTTCCCACAGTCATTTTTTATTGTTAAATAAATTTAAAATGTATTATTACGAATTATGGGGAATTATCATTAACCATTATTATTTACATCTAATTTTTGTTTTAATACCCTAATAACGTTCCTAAGCATTACTTCTGAGCTAAGATAGAAATTAAGCTTAGTGCTTAATGCGCAAGGCTTTGATGTAACCTAGTAAATTGAATTTGTTTATTATATCAATTATTATTTAAAACAATTTGTTAATATCACTAAAATACAATTTCATAAAACAAATTTTTACTTGTTGAATCTTCTAAATTGGTTGTGATTGGCAGCTGACCGCAATGGTCTAATGATTTCGACACCGCCTTCAACATCATAACTGCCTTGATAATTAAATGCAACGCTGTGGGAGTCTTATGAACCTCTGTATATTATTTTCTTTATTCAGATAAAGATCTATATTACCGTGACAATGTTGGATGAATGAGCTGGTTCATTGTCATGATAAAACAAAATTTTCTTTTTTGCCAAATGCGGTTTTTCCTTTAATTTTTCAATCAGCTGGTCCAATACCGACACGTTGTACTCGCCTGTGACTGTTTTGCCCTTTTGCAGATAATCTATAAAAATAACACTAAGAGCGTCCCAAAATACGGTGGTCATAACCTTGTTAGCTGATGGAACCACTTTTGCTTTCTTCCGTGCCCTGAAACTGGCTTCTACCTTTTGTTTGCATGAAGTTTTGTTACGGGAGTATAATGATGTATCCAAGTTTCGTCAACGGTAATAAATGAACGCAAAAATTCGGCGGGATTATGTTTAAAAAGAGTCAAGTGAATTTCGACATTGTGTTACTACCAGGTGCGTTCGGTAAGTTGTTCGAAATTATTTAATTATTAGAATCAATGTCGTGGCGTTCAGCTAAATGTGTCCTTCTTTACGTTGCTTAATTTAGTTTACGATTTGTGTTCCAGTAATTCCACCATCCGGCTTTCTGCTCTCGGAACCAAATTGAACTAGTCGTGTGCCTTTTCCCTATTCTCTTTGCAACGTTAACTTGAAACGAACCAGTTGCTTTCTTGTAGTTCTCTTTTCTCTAGCTTTATTTCGCGTTAATGTCACAAGGTAATATTTTTAATGTAATACTGTCACATAATAACGTGTATTTTATTTAAATTCATGTTTGTAGTAGTTTAACCAAGAAAAGTTCCTCATCGTTGTTCACTTTCATTAAAATAAGGTCAACATGATATGATGTTAAATAGGTCGTCGCATTTTAATTTTTTAGCTGTTGTATAAAGTAAAATTGTAATTTAAGCTACGTGTTTAGAATTCTGGTTTGCATAAACTATGTTCATTCTTGGTGCTTACGAAGCCCATGTAATATTACGTAATTTAATGCGCTTACTACTAAAATTATTCATAAACAACACTTTTTCGTTACCTCTCACGAAAAACTTACAAGAAAGGTGATATATAAAATGTACAGTTCCAATGGATTCATAGCACATACGTTTACGAAACATCTCAAAAGAGCAAAACAGTCACAGGCGAGTACTAAGTGTCGTTATTCGACCAGCTGATTGAAAAATTGAAGGAAAAATAACCGCATTTGGTAAGAAAGAAAATTTTGTTTTATCATGACAATGAACCAGCTCATTCATTCAACATTGTTAGAACATTTTGCTATACGGATCATAAAATTTCCACATGTATTACATAAGAGATTTTAATAATAAATGCTGAATTCGGTATTTGAGTAATATGCATATTTATCTTTAAGCCTAAAAGACAGATTAGAACCTAATAGCGGGCGGTAACACCTAATTGGAGATAAATATTTACGTTTGTCGCTCTTCAATTTATAACAGCGTTAATTCTCAATGTATATCGTCTCTTAGAATTAGTAATTGGTATTTTTTGTTGCTAATTACAATTATTAATTATAATTAAAAAGTTTTGCTGCATTAAGAGACCTTTCGATAAATATATAGATTTACGAAGGCTAGTCAAATTTAAGCGGGAATTTTGTTATCAAGTCTAGTAGGGGAGTGGGAGGACTTGGATCTCGTCAGGGAGTCCCCACTCCCCTTCCCCGCCTACTGTTAATGTATCCGTATTCAGTCGATACATGTGCAATGAGTGGGTAACACGTACCTAGTCCCATCGCGCAACAGATTATTATAAATTTTTTAACGAAAGAAGGAGTGAAACCTACAGCAATTTTAAGTAGGATGCGGACACAATTTGAGTATGAAACTGTCCAAAACCCGCGTTTACGAATAACACAAACGTTTCACGGAAGAACCGGAAATAATAGAAAATCAGAGTCACGGTTGCTGTCCTTGAACTACAATCGCAGAAGAAAACTCCGCCGGACGGTGGACGCTGATTATTACTGTCAATTTCTAGACAAAACAAAACCTAGATATCGATGCATACGATGGCGTTTCTCAATCTTCCTTTACAATGAAAAGCCTCACACCACGCGCATAACTCGAAATAAATTGTAGGAAATTTGTTGGGATCAGCTGGAGCATCCACCACGCAACCCTATTTGTCACTGTGACTATCATCTGTTTGAAACGTTGAAGAAAGCTCTAGGGTGTCAATGGTTCAATAGCGATGCAGAGGTTGAACTCTTTGTGCGCAATTGGCGAGACACTCAATATTTAACTTTTTTCAATGACGGAAACAGTAAACTTCCAAAATCCTGAGAAAAATGTGTTTCAGTACAGGGATGCTATGTAGAAAAGTAACAAAATTTGTTTTTATATTCTATCGTTCTCAGAAAAATTATTGAAAAGAGTTCCCGTTTATATTTGACTGGCCTTCGTATCAATTAAGCAATTTTTCTGGTTTACCTTATTCGATAAAAGCTTTTTAGTATTAGTTAAACATAAAAACTATGTCAACTAACCTAATATAAGTACTTAATATTACGAGGGTGGTTAAGAAATTAAAATTCATTCTTATGCATAAGGGAATAAAACTACAGGATATCCCAAAAAAAGGTAACAGAAATCAGATTATCCATTAATTCAATGCAAGTTTTGAACATAACAATTAGCAAATAACAATTAAAAATGAGCGTTTAGAACATGACCTATCGAACAACAATGTGTTCAATGTTTCGGCCACAATTGTTTATGGCCAGCTGCAGTCGTTCGGTAGGCCGAGTAACCCAGGCATCACACTTTTTCCCTCTGATACTATGCAGAACAGTTTCGATGCTATCCCGAAGCTGTGGTAGACTAGATGAGCCTAGAACAATGTTCTTTCATTAAGCCGAGCAAAAATTCATCACACAGAGCAATATTAGGACTTAGTGCAGGATATGGAAAATGTGTCCCTCTTGAGTTGAAAGATCGAGTAACATCTCTTGCATTAGGCATCCATCTTGTTGAAATACTTTTTGACCATGTCAGAATTGTGTAGCTCACGGTCTTGCCAAATCCGCTTGAAAATGTGGAATAACTTGCTCTATATATACCCATGCGTGACAGTGGTCTGTTGCAATGAAATACAGTCCAATGATATCTTAGTTAGACACCTCAATCCTTACTGTAACTTTTTTTAGAATGTAAAGATCTGTATTCATATTTATCCGGTCTTTTCCAACCTAGGAAGCAACAGTTTTGCTTATTAACATATCCGCTGGGTAGCACATGACATTAACCAGACCAACACCAATGTCGGATATATTCAGGATTCATACACTCATTTATAGCACGTGGCTAATAAAGTAAACGTGCATAAAATTACCAGCAATGCATGGCATTAGATTTAGGTTGCCCTTTTTTGGGACACGCTGTATTACTGTATTATAAGTAGTTTGTCGTTTACTTTTAGCGTATTTTGTGAGTATATTTTCATAGAATTTCAATAATCTTTGCTCTGGTTACAATTGCTGCTACTTTGTTAAGCATTAAATTAGTCTATCAAACATCTAAACGTCTATTAAGAGTGCGAGAACTGTTATCGTTTTGGTTATTAATAACAGAGGGCGCAAGCATTGACAATTTTTAATTTCGTTACGGACAAAAGTGGCATCTAATACGTTTAAACAAGCATTAGTAGGGATCTTTATGCTTTTCTTGTGATGGAAGAGCGCTACACACAACAATAGACCTTTTCAACGAAATGCGTCATATTACGTCACATACTGCATGCGCATGCATAGGTCGGGCAAAAATTATATCAAGTCTATATAAAATTAGTACCATAATGGAATTTTTTTGAACAATCTTTGTTTGTTGAATAATTTTAGATATCCTTTAAAAAATCAATAGGATACCTATAAATAAACAAATAAATGCTCATTTAAATGAGCTGCGTATGAAAGTAAATTCTATTTTTATGAAAGGTATCTAATTACTTAGCAAAAAATAATTATATCCAATCTACTTTTAGATTCCAAATAGACTAGAGTCGCATAATAACACAGAAACGAGACCTTACGTTTCCTTGAATGTCCCATTTGAACTATCGTTCTTCGAAGAAAGCAAATACATACAATATAACTACTAAACGTGAGAGATATTTAAAGTTCCCTGCAAAATTATTCCCAACTGGAGAAAAAATAATAACTACCTCCGGGAGTATCTTATTTTATATAGAATAACTAAAAAAATAGTTAAAGAATGCATAACCATCAAAGGAAGTCTAATCACTTACAACAGGCTTGATGAAAACTAGTTCCAACTTTCAAAAATTATTAAAGTAGGCACTTTTAAAATAATAGCAAAATTTTTATATTCCAATTCAGCAACGGAACCGTCATCCAAATTTATGGTAAATAAAGCAGGTAACAACAGAATGTGACTTAATTCAGTCAAATTTAAACGGCAAAATGAAATGTAAAACACCTATATAATTCGAATCTAACATATTTCAATAAAAATTAAATTACAAGTAATACTAGGTGAAATGCCAAATCTATTTAAGTAAACTAAAACTTAAAATAGCTATAAAAACAAAGATAAAAGACGCTAAAGTAAACTGATGTTACAAATAACTAAATAAGGAATTAGTAGTGTAATGTGAAACTTTTATTAACAAATTACGTTTAAAAAATTACTCCCCACTGCAATTTTATGCAGAAAATGGTTATAAAGGAAGAAATTGAAGCGAACTTTGTGAGACAATACGAAACACTATTTTCATAATGAAAGCAATAATGACAAAAATGGCTGCCTACTAAATGTAATAAAAGTTCTTCACTTTAAAACCTGCATTTTGTACATTCAGACCTAGCTATTTATAAGGTTTGGTGTATTTGCAATTTTAAACGAAATAAAATTGAAATATACAAGAGACTATTCTTTTGTGGAGACTTTTTGTTCAACAACAATTTATAGTCTACAATTTCAAAGACAATTATCACTACAGTTTCACCCCAAGTCCATGCATCGATTTGATGGCACGTCTAGACGCGTTACTATTTCAACTGCATGATACTTGGTAATACATACATATAAGTATTAATATTTTGAAGCTATATTAGGCTATTTCCTTGGAACATGGCCTCCTTCAATATATTTTAAGCTTAAACGCATCTAATTACACAAAAGATCCTAGCCATGGTTTTACAAGAAAGAATGACAAAGTATCAAACCGAGTCGGTTAAACTAAAGGTGCCTTGATAGCAATTCTCTTGTGATAAAATTCAAAATGGTGATTATTGCGTTGTGAGGTTTACATGTAGCCAGAAGAAAAAAAGAATTTACAACTTTCTTATAAATTCAGCAAACATATAATACAACACACAGGTCAGAAAATCTAACTTAAAAACTATAAACTGTATTGGTTCCATGTATCACATTTTAGAATCAATTGTAGATATTTTCTAGTAATCTTTTCAATTAGTGAAATTTATAAAAAAATGAAACACTGTCCAAATTAACAAAGTTCCAAATAAAAAGTGCTGCTTTTAAAAAAGGCGAAATTTTAATGTATAACACCATTTTATGTAAAACCTTAGTGCAAAACTGAAATATATTAAGGTTATTGCAAAATAAAGGTAGTTTAGATATTTTTAAGAGAAAATGTGTGCTTTTTATGTTATAAGCGCATTCTAACTAGAAAACAATCTTCACTCATTTTCTGTCTTGGCATAAAGATAGCTTTAAACTTAGAAGGAACGAGGAAATCCAAACTTTTTACTTCAACATCCTTTTGCACAATTTTTAAATGCTTCTTGCTACGTTTCTTTTAAAATTAAGTGAAATTGGAAGAAGACAATCTCAATATCTTCATTTTCCTTGTTTTCTATTCATAGTACTTTACTGTAAGTTTCAAATTAGCGAAGTGCACATTTATCCCATATTATCAAGAGTTTCAAATTAGGATAATTCGAAGTAGTGACGTTTTGCTGTACAATAAGAGCTGCAAAATTTATAGCTGATCTTTAAGGGATGCATTCAAAATGTTCTTCACCACTATAAATACATTCTTATGCCTTATGACGTAAATACTATGGAAGTTTGACGGATAGTTTTAGGATTTCTGGAAACTATGTGTGCAGCATAGCGTATACGTTGTACCTAGTGTTTGAGTATGTCTATAGGCACTGCATAAAGATAAATTAATAGTTTCATATGACCGCTTCTATAAAAATCGCAAAGAACACGTAAACGCTAACATGGACACCATTAATTAGTTCAAAAACAGTTGATAAAATAAAAGAAAATCAAAAGAATGATTTAAAATTTAGCATGAAAATTTAACGCCAGTAAATTTGTGTACATTTTAATCTAGGAAAATAATTCTACAGCGACTCGTTTTTATTGCTTATTCGTTGTGATTTTATACTATCTCAGAATTCCTCAAACAAATATCTACTATACTTTAATTGTGTTTTTTGGAAACAACTTGAACTTTTTACAAAGAAAATTATTTTATGTCATCATTTATAACTACTCCCGCGACACCCTATATAGGAACATGTAGGGAGTATGTGGTATAGACGAATGGCTTCATTGAAGGACTTTGAGTACAAATTAGTACCTGATTGACAAGAGATGTTATATTTACAGAATACATAAATAGTAGGCCATAGAGATGTATTTAGAAGTGTAATCATATTTCTAATAACTAATGATATTTTATAGTAGACAACTGTACTTGTATTCTTTACCGAAATTGCAGTATATACCACATGCGATTTTTACGTACACCGTATGACAGGGAAAGAATATTTTAACAGTTTTTTGGGAACTATTTTCTATTTTGTGCAATTAGTTTGCAAAAAAGTTGCATTCATGGATATAGTGTTAATTAAAAGGGATAGTACTTTGGAAATTTTTGATTAAAAGTGGTTTTCATTAAATAAATTAATTTAGCAAAAATTTCCCTATTAAAGTAGAATGTAAGCACGTTTCATCCCTTTTCATTTTACTAATCAACAACGTATGGCCGACCGACAGACTGCAGTGAAACCGAGTAATTAATTCAGTCAATAGCCAAATGCAATAGTGGCACTCGTTAGTGCCTCTAGCTACCGCTGATTAGAGAGCGCTCGTAATCACTAATCGACAACAATTGACAGCGGTTCCAGCACACATCGATTTAAACGAACCGTAATCGCGACTACTAACGTTTATATGCATGTTGACTTATTGCTTTAATGTTGAACAGTACTATCTGGGTGAGGATATAAGGGCCATATTGATTGCCTCTGCGTGTCTCAATATATTATGTGACAATGAGGAAGACATCGGAAATGGATATTATTAAAGTGATAAATAATCCGGGAAATGACAATTCATAAGTCTTTCTACAATATTAAAGATGTATTTTCAAAGTTGGAGAAAATGTGCCGTGAGATAATTTCAAAATGAAAATTTTATATGCAGATCAACATCCAGCGGAAATGTATAAAATTTTATTGCAGGTCTGGGATATCGTATAATTTTTTTATAACTTTGTTCGTATACGAAAAAGCTGATGGGATAACTTGTAGCCTGAAAGATTCTTAGACCAACGATAGGGACTTATATGAATATGGTTGCGCCTTGTATACTTCCAATGTCAAAATCCAATCATATAGTAATCGGATTTTAAATTTTATGACTTTTGGATTTTCAAATAGTGCCCTTCTTTTCCATCATATTATGAGTATTCCTATACAAAGTTTATTATCATGATATTCTGAAAATAGTCTAAAATGGTACTAGTACGGTAAAGTAATAATGATAATCAATATTTTAAATTGAACTTGAAAGAAAATCGTATTTCATTCTTTATAAATAAATTTAGATGTTAGAATTGCCAATAGGGATATTAAAGATGGAAAAGTCGCCCTTCGTGATTTTGTGCTGAATCGTTTTATTCGTTAATTGCGCGATCGTTACAAATGCAATTATCCCGAGCCAGAGCTTTGTATTTACAGAATAAATACGGCGAAATCGTCGACGATGTTCAGCAGCCTCTGTATGTTTTATGTGATTTCAATTGGAATAGCTTTCGCAAATTATTGTTGATTTGGTTTTATCTTGTTTACAAAATAATTGTAATTCGATTCAATAACAAATGCGTTTAAATCTAGAGCTACCTAAATTAAATTTGTCACAATTTTTGTATGCATATACAAGTACCCTTGTTGAAATAATTATTGACTAATTGAAAATTTCAATCAATATCCATTTTATGCTTTATTTACAGGTAGCTGTATCTATTGTATTTATCACTTAGTACAAATATAAACGCAAGTACTATTCTTAAATCGTAATTGTAGCATTCTCAAATTTATTATGTGCCAATTAAAATCAGTTATTTGCACCTATTAATTGCCAAGTGCTCTTTAAACACAAGATCTTTTAAATAAAAACTGTAAGTTTAGGTTGAACAGTTAATAGCATACACATAAAATCATGAAAAGTTTAAGGGAACGAAAATCTTACTTTATGTACAAAACTTAATTGCACAATCTCTCGTTTTTCCATGTTTTTTAATTTCTTCAGCATCAAAATTACTTGCATCTGTTGAATAAATAATTTAATTATATTAATGAATACAATTAGTTGACTAATTAGCTAATGCATGGTTTTGATTAATATTCTCTATTGGCTATAGATTTTTAATTTATTAACTGCATATTGTATTGCATTGCAGATTTAATTAATTCTTAATGTTTTACTTTTTCAAAGAAATAACAAAAACCTCTTCAGACTTTTGTTGATATTTGACTGTAGACTAAAATAAAAATGGGTTCTAACTCCTGTGACTACTGTTACAACGCAAAAACACCCAAAACTAATTTATGGCATTGAATTCCGGTCTTTTTCCTGGTTAAAGTATGTCTGACACATGACCTAAGGCGAATTAATTGTTTACTTACTAATACGCCAAAACAAAGGATGCTGAAAACTAAAGATTCATTAAACTTAAAATTTAAGAAAATTTTAACAACGTAAAGTATAAATAAGGGAGCTGTAAGTTTTTCTACGATAAAAGAAATGTTCAATGTGCTCGCTATTGCGTTCTAAGCAGTACTCATAAAGTTTAACAAGATTGTTAAGCACGTTTGTAAAAATAAGTGATTGCATTCTTCTGAAAAAGGATACAATTTTTGCAGTGAGCTCATCAGTAGTTCCGCAAAATGTCTTGTTTCAGTATACCCCAAACGTAAACATCAAGAGTTGCGAGGTCTGATTCATATGATGGATATGGAAAGTCCGCACCACAGGCTATTAGGTGGTTCTCTAAATTATCATGAAATAGATTTAGAGATGCTTTCATTGTGTGACAAGCAGCCCCATCCTGTGGAACCATTGAGTATTGAATTGGAGATTTCTGGCATGGTATGTCCGAGATGTCTCAGAATTTGTTCACAATATCGCAACTGATTTAGGGTAGCGGGTTTTCTACGTTCATCTTCCACAAGATAAGGACCTAATAAAACATTACCAGATACTGCGCACCAAATCCTATGAAGAAGGCGATGTCCGTCAATTGATAAATCTATTCAAAAGAAACATGGTTTCATTATAAATCATTGCTAAGAAGGAAGCACCCTCACAACTCTTGCTTCTTTGTCTGTATTATTAAAACGTTGTACATTCCGTATTTTATAGGCAAAAGGACTAATATTCTTAAACATCCTTCAGGTAGAGGTTTCACCAAAATGTACCTTCATAGACGTTCGTCGCTGACTTCTCAACACCTGTTGAGAGATACTTCCTCGATTTGCATTAGTTACGACGATGACGGTTAACAAATTCTTGTTAGTTGGTGGTGGCTTCTGAAACTCTTCTCTGAATCGATTGGCAGCCATTAATAAATTAAGTCCAGTCGATCACCCAGATCCATGTAAATGAAAATAATCCTCCACAATGAATATTTTTCCTTGCGTTGTTAGCACTATTTCGAATAAATAAAGTGTATAGTTTGACAACCATTATGACGTAAAATACTTGACGCGATTAAGCTTCATAAGCTTTTAGATTTCAGTGTCTGTTGTTTTGGCGTATACCATACCACGGACTCGTCTACAATTGGCGAGCTCAGGTCGTCTATAATTAAATAAAAGGACAAGTTGTATTTTTTAACTTACCATTAAAACTCAAGTCGTGTAATAATACAAGGCATTCTTTTAAGTAGGAATGGTTGTCGTTTCGCGCATGTACACTAAGTAACTGCATCTAATGACTTACTACACACTCCATTAGACGTCTAAATTATGCTTTGCGTGTTTAAAACGTCTAAAATCATTAAAGATCCGGCAGATTGTGAAATACAGGTTATAATTGTTACATGCAAGAGGCTTGAAAGCTGCCGATAATCAACGACGGATTAGTGAAGCGAAGGGAGGCAATATTATGAGCGCTGGCATGGTAAGAAAATGGGTTAGGGTATGGACTAGGGAATCATCAGTTATTAATAATAACCTGGTGCAGAAAGTTGATGAAAAAGTTCGCGATAATGGACGGTTTACTATTTTGACGCTATCTAATGAATTTAAACAAATTTATGGAAGAGATGTACATAAAATTGTGACAAAATGTTTAAACATTCGGAATTTGTGCTCAAGCTGATTTTCAAAAATTCTTAGTTAACCCGTACTTTAACTGCTCTTATAATGTATCGCGATGAAGGCAATCGGTTCTTACGCCAGGTCGTTACTAGTGACGAGACAGCTATCTCACGTTACACCAGAGTCAAAATAGTAGGCAATGGAGTGGTGTTGCACATTTCTCAAGAAGTTCAACTAAAAATTTTACCCAGAAAAAGCACGTGGACCGCGTTGGGATAAGCAGATATTGTTATTTATTTTTATCTCGGGGTGAAAAGATAAATACTAAAGCATATTACGAGACCTTGAATAAACTATTATGCAATTCAAAACAGCTGGCGTGGTACGCACAACAACGCCCGATCACATGTTGCTTAACGCTCCCAAGATCTCATCATGTTGTTTGTCTGAGATCAATTTAATCACCCCATAGGCCCAGTACTTAACAAAATTCGTTACTGAAATACCGAATTAAAATCGTAGAATATTAAAGCTTGATTTTCTTATTTTAGATTGTAAATAAACTGAAACTAAGTTTAATGTTTCATCTAACTCCTTTTGAATAAGTGTTAAAAGTTACTACTTATTAATGAAATTACTTAAAGTTATTGATGGGATTTCCAGTTATATAGGTAATTTGTGTTTCTAACAAGTAATGGGACAGATCTACAGTTAAAATAGTTTTCTCAAAATACACAAGGAACTAACATTTCTGACGTGTATAATCCCATAGTTGCAATAAAACAATTAAATATTTTTGACAGCAGGTTAGATATCTTGCAGTAATGGAACAACTATGTCTGAACATTGTTAAACGAACGTACTTGTCGTCTAAATCGTTACGCCCACAAAGTGAAAATTTCAGTTTGCACGTGAATATAGAACTTAAGGTAGTTCGTTAGTTTTGCTCTCTGAGTGTATAAGAACTGCTGAAAATGACTACTATCAACGGAATGCTACCGAAATTTATTACAAATACTAGGATTGTTTCTCATTTATCGCAGGAGTAGTATAAATAAATGACTTAAAATAGCCCCAAAAAAAAAACCCAAGGAATTTGAGACCGGGGATCGGGCAGGAAATAAAAGAGTGTCACCTCAACTAATTCAGCGATTTTGATATGTTGCGTTTAGAAACTCACGAGCAACTATACTACAATGTGCTGGTGCACCATCGTGCATAAACCAATGGTATATCCACTAGAAAATCAGGTAGCGGTTTCCAAACAAAGTAGATACGCTTTAGCGGTAAATCTTCCTAGTACAATTACTGATCCAATTAACCAATTATCCACAATTCTAACTCGAGCGTTCAATGAAAATTGATGTTGAAATCGATCTTCAAGTATTTCATGTGGATTATGTTTACCATCACATGTTATTGTAGAAATTCTTAATAGCGTTTCTTGAGAAATTCGCTTCATGGTACAAAGAACTGGCGATAGTAATTCAAAGATCAATGATTGTAAAAGTCATTGACAAAATGCAATAGGTGGAGCAACATCAGCAAGAATAAGTTCCCGAACGCACTGCTTCAAAATTTTTCACACAGTCATATTACTTATCCTGGCAGCATTTGTAATTTTTCCTGTTTTGTTTAAATAATTTGGAAGGTTTCCTATTAGAAATATTGCGGTTGAAAAATCGTTGAATGTACAACCCCCTAGCTTGTAACAAATTCCCATTGGCAAATCGATCCATAAAATATTGCCTCTCCTTCATATATCGATTTATAATAGAGAAATGCGATAGAAAAATTTTAATTGCCAAAGACAGATGATACATACAACGCGCAATCAATTTTGATAACTTGAAAGAGAGAAAATGACAAGCCACGATCAAGAGTAGAAATCAACGCGGACGAGCTGCGTAAACCATTCTTATTTAGGCGTTTTTAAAAATTTTTGTCAAAGAAACTCTGTCGCCCTGTATCTTCGAAACAAAGGAGCTTGCCTAAAATTATTTAGGTGCAAAACACCCCTAAAATAACCCAAGGAATCACCTCTAGAATTTTTACCGCATATTTAATAAACACCTTGTATATTGCTTATATTGAAGGTTAGTATAAGTGCAATCAGAAGGTTCAGAAAATGTTATAAGCTACAGAATAAAATTTTGTAAGAACCTATTATCACTCCCCTTTGGCGAAAAGCTTTACATTTAGCGCAAATACGTACAGCTAATGGGCTTAATTCGAAATTTAAAATAGGAGAGAACTTTAGGCAAATTAATTTAAAATTAATTAACAAGAGAACGGTGGGCTGTTGCATAAGCTAATTTATAATAAAAAATATTAAGTGCAGGTTAGCTAATGGATGAATAAATCCACTATTTAGTGGCAGTTAAAAACAAGTCCGATAATTAAGAGATCTCATGGACATTCATAAATTCATTAGCTAAAAGCAGTTGAAATTTCAGTTATAAATTCTGTATAAGTTGAAAAATGTACGCGGTCATTTTATCTTCTTTTTCTATAAGAAAAACAAAGACGAAATAAGCACATTATGTAATTTTCGAAATACATAAATTAAAGTATATTTAATGCGAATGAGGGAAGCGAGCGCATCTGTTTTAAATTGAGAGGGTGATTAAAATTTAAAGGTTCTTATTTTACGTTATGCAGAACGATAAGAGTTCTTTACATTTATTTTTTAATTATTTAAAAGCTTAAGTGTAGGAAATGAAAGCAGACGGGGATTACACAAAGATTATGATCGCGGTCCAAAGGGTAGTTAAAAGGTGTTTGTAGCCATTCCTAAAATGGGTCAAGTAAAAATTCACTTAACTTTTTGTTTGTTTGAAATAATTAAACGATTTAGTGTTTAGTAAATGCACTTTTACACTAATTGGATTTTCTTAGCTGACTTAGTACGTAGAGCTTTTGAAACATTATCCACTCCAGTTGAATTTATTACCAAAAATTACTTTTGTCCACTGTAATCTATATAAATTGGATTAACAGGTCTAATTGTCTAAAATTTTATCCCAAGATTCTTGTATTTTTCGCAGAATTTAGAGTATTTAAAATTTTACTACATTAAAGAAAAGTGGAATGTATTGTTTCTGAAATTTTGTATTTTATGCATTATATATCTTACATTTGGAATAACAGGTTTTATTTACAATTTATTCTGACTTTTATCTTTTACAATTATCTTGGACACTTTTGAAATTTTTTGTCTTTTAACCTGCCGTTGACTAAATTTTTCAAAAGTTTATTATAGTTTACATAAATTTAATACAAAATTTTTGTTTGGAATGTTTGACTATCGAAAATTAGAAAGTAATTTTATTTAAACTTCCTGCCCAATCTATACAAATATATGTTTCTGATTAAATTGATTTCTCTGATGATGCTTTATTTTAAATTGAACCTAGTTAGGTTGTAACGAATTGGAGCTTCTAAATTAATTTAAAAGTCTTTAGTTAATTTTTTACATTAAGTATTAAGTTAATTTTCTTTTAGTGCAAAAGTAAAAAGGTTACCAATCACACTATAGCACCGCTATAACTTTCCTTTGTAATTAAGAAGTCCATTGGTGATTCTTTATTTCAGTTTAAATAATTTGATTCTACATATTTTAAGGACCTTTAATAATTTCTTGTAGTTATATCTAATCATGTTTTGTTAATTAGTTCAATATTATAATTCTCTTGTACTTTATAATAATTTTGTTTTGTATTCATTCAGATACAAGAGCGACTAATTTCTCTTTCAAATCGTACTCAGAGTTATATCTTACAAAAGATTCTAATATGATTATATAAAAGTTCAGAAGCATCTAACATATGTAGCTCTTTGACGGTTGGTTATCTATTAAAATGCCATTTGCTACTAGAGAAAGTTTTCACTTAAGAAAATGTATGCCCTTAAAATAGTATGAATAGAATTGACCTTCAAAACAATAATTTAAAAAGAACCGCCAAAATTAAAACTGATCTTGCAGTTTAAAGTAAAATACTGGAAATTGCTCCTTTTGAAACTGGCTGAATTAGGCGCAATTAAATGATAAAACTTAAAAAAATACGGTTAAAAGTTATAATAGGTACAGTTATGTATATAATATATTTATCAAAATTTTTACTTGCGTCTTTATTATTTTTCCTTTTTAATGAAATGCATTGGAAAACTTAAAATGCACCAGCTTCTTTTGGAACACTTGCAATCTGAAATGTAGATGTTCTAAAAACTCCAGATAGATACACAAATGTGTACGAATAGGAACATAACCTTTTCGAAACGGATTTAAACAACGAAATGTTTCTTAAATGGTAGCAGAGATTCAGTATGTAAATCACAGAATTACCCTATAAATATGCGGAAAAATTCAAGAATAAAAAATGGTAATGATTTAAAGTTAAAATAAGTTGTCATTTTGCTAAGCATGACCTAAAGGAATTTGCATTTAAATCAAACTAAAACTTAAAGCCTAAATTGGTATATTAATCATATTTTATCACTTTAAAAATTCATATAATTTCAGCTTTCTTCTTAAGGTTAGGATTCTGACATGTTTTTACTTTCTCTTACCTATATGAAATATAGTATAGAGAAAGTATTGTTTTCGTCAAAAATTTTCGATGTTGAAATTTTAGTGGAAATACACGTTTTCGGCCCCCCTGAGTCCGAAATCATTTTTTTAAAAATTGTTCTGTATGTGCGTGCGTGTGAACAAAATATCTCGAAAACGATAACTCGTAGATAAACACATTTGAGTTTGTATCTATCTTCCTACGCGACTGCAATAATTTCACTAAAATCGAATAACACGAAGTGCCACTTTACTCTTGTCATTTTTTGATTTTTCGCGATTTTCTCGAAATCGGCTGTAACGATTTTTTTTAATATTTATTATGTTTCTTAGACATTTAATGCCCTTTCGTATAATTGAGACAATTTCTCAAAAAAATGTCCGTAAAACGAGTAACCGGAAGTAGTCTTACCATTAACTATGAATAAAATAACTATGAAACTGAAAGTGCTAAATAAATAAAAATTTTGTTGTGAGATCCTAACTACCTTTGCATGCCAAATTAAGAATTTTGTTAGAATCTAATAACCGGAAGCAAAACTTTATTTCTGTTATTTTTAGATATTTTCCGAGTTTTCCGTTTTTCACGATTTTCTCAAAATCTGCTCTAGCGATTTTTTTAAAATTTATTGAGTTTCTAATCCATTTAATTGACCTTTCATATAGTTTAAGCCGTTTCTCAGAAACTTTTCCGTAAATTGAATAACCGGAACTACCTTCACCGTTAGCTCAAAATAAAATAACTATGAAATTAAAAGTTCTACCTGAATGAAAATTTATATTTGTGTCTAACTACATACGTATGCCAAATCCATAATTTGGTTAACATCGAATAACCGGAAGTTCCACTTTATTTCTGGCATTTTTAGATATTTTCCGAATTTTCGTTTTTCGCGATTTTTTTGAAATCGGCTATAACATTTTTTTAAAACATCGTAAATTTCTTAGTTACTTCATTCCGTTTTATATGAATCAAGGTGTATCTCTGATAAATTTTCGAAAATCGAGTAACCGGAAGAAGGTAGTGTATTAATTACGAACAACATATCTCAAAAACTAAATATGATATATGAAGGAAATTGTATATTTAAGTTTTTATCTTCTGCACATGAGACGTTTAGAATTTAGGTAAAATTGAATGACCGAAAGTTCCACTTTATTCTTGCGATTTTTAAGTTTCTTCGCGATTTTTTCGAAACCAGCTATAACTTTTATTTTTAAATGTGCAACGATTATTATGTATTTAATGCCCCTTTACGCGAACTTAACAGTTTTTCTCAAAAAATACGTGGAAGCAAGTTATCAGAGAGTTAAGCAGCTTTTCGCCTGTGCAGTAACTTGGATGGGTGACCGTTACAATTATCGTTTCCAAAATAAACGTAAACAGCAATCTAATCATTTGTGGGCAATGTTGGCATATCTATGTGAGTAAGAGAAAGTCGTGTGTTGTCTCACACTAGATTTTTATACATAGCTTTATAGCCTACCTAAATTACTTGCAAATTCGGAAAATTGAATTTTTTACACAAAAAAAAGCATTAGTATGTAAAGTAGTACAGTGGAGGTTTGTCGTAAAACTATTTTTAAAAAATAAATAATTATCGGCGATTATTAGTACATTTTTGATAAAATGAAATGATAGAAACATAAATTGAAAACAATATAAATAAATGAGGCATTATGGGTATTACGACAACGCTGTTACATTCAAGGTTAATACTAATTGTATGAAATTAATCTAAAGCAACACATTTCGCCGATTTCAAATAAATTGCGAATACTAAAATCTACAAATAAATAAAAATGAACCCTGTTTTAACTCACAAAATAGGAAATGAAAAAATATTCCTTTTTACTTTCTCTTACCATATGTGAAATATAGATCAAAGAGAAACTATCGTTATTGATCACAATTTTCGATGTCGGAATTTTAGTGGAATTACACGTTTTCCGGTCCCCTTAGTACGAATGTGCGATATGATAACACGATTTAAATTTAGCGGGTTTTCACAAAGCACATTTAGAGCAGAACGATTCGATTTATGAACTGTATTTTAGGGGTGGGGTTTCATGTCCCAAACGAAATTTAAATAAGGCGAAAGACCGTGGGTATGCGTGCACAACTTACGCCAGTTAAACAAATAAATTGATAATTTTTAACTTATATGAAAACCACTTACCTTTTAAGTTGATGTTTGAAATCAGGTGAAGCTTGGTCTTCAAGAATTTGATGTGGATTAAAAAAGGATGGAACAAGGAGTTTAATTGAGTCCTTTTATATATATATATATATATATATATGTTGTACAAGCACTGCAAAAACTTATAACAAAGAATATTATAAAGTATAACGATAAATAAATTGATAGCGGTAACTTGAGTTACAACCGCCTGTACGTAGAGTGGATCAAATTTGTACTGGATAAAGAGCGTGAATTGGTATTGCAATTCGCAACGAATGCAACCTAAGAAATGAAAAGTCATTAAATTGAATTTTTATATACAAGGTGAACAAAATATTATAACTAACATTTAAATGTGTGCGCCGACAACGAAAATCATGTTTTTTGAAATTTGTCTGTGTGTGAGCGTATCTATGTCTTTGTATGTGCCTGTGCCTGTATTTATATCTATATCTGAGTGTGTGCGTGCGTGCACGCGAACGGATGTGCGTACGCGTAGGCGTGCGCGTGCATGCGTGCGTGAGGGCGAGCGTGTGTATGTGTGTGTGTGTGTGTGTGTGTGTGTGTGTGTGTGTGTGTGTGTGTGT
>JAHWXV010334538.1:0-12690 GCA_024586415.1 Phrixothrix hirtus
AAATTTACCGATTTAGACCTATTTTCCCGACAGTGTTTAGCTTCGCAGTATAAGAGAACCACGCCTCGCTCCACTGTAGCTTTTCCGGCCGTCGCTAAAATACTGGTGTTTCTGCCACATGCGTTATTGCGATTTCGTCTTGTGACACAGGATTGTTTGTTAATATAAGATATTCAAAATGCATCTCTATCCAAACGTAAAGCTCTATGATTTATTTTACCAAGAACTTCATATAAACATGTTTCTCTGGAATATTTCTAAGATTGACAATTGCAGTGCAATCAAGCTTACAAATGTTGGACAAAGTGCATTCAAATACAAAAGTTTATTGGCGGTGGATTTGAATTTGTAAACAAATACAAAATTAATTTGACTATATATTTTCTGTATGCTTTACGATTGAAAATAGAGTTTAATAAAAACAAATAATTGTTGCAATTCACTGAAGAAGTTTTAATGCATCTATATTGATTTAGTTGTAGAATGTCTTCAGTTCGATATACATAACAAATTTGTTACACGTTTAATAAATGATCTTATATTTTATCAGTTAGACTTACTGTCATGGGCTAAATTGACAATAACGCATATGGCAGAAATCACGAGTGTTTAACCACGGCCGGCAAAGCTTCAGTGGAGCGAGGCGTGGTTCGTCGATACTTGCGAAGCTAAGCACTGTAGAATTAAGAAAAAATCGATAAAAGTGGACGCCACTGTTCTCAAGTCAAAGTTCAATCAGGTGATGTTTGCGAAACACCCTGTATATCACGGTATTATTGACCTACCTTAAAAGTGGTAACAGATACTGGTACTGCAGATACTGGATAAGACTGAAAGAAAATATACTAATGCTAAAAGTGCTCACTTATTTAAGATCGCTCTGTATGAGGCGAAGCGCTAATCGTAATTATAAAATCAGGAGTGAAGCCCCTTTCCTGTGAATAACTGAACTGGATCTTTATCTAATGATTATTAAACAAAAGATGAATCGAGATAATTGATACACCCTGTATATCAGATGTGAAGTGAATTGTCTATCATAACTTCAAGTTAAATCGACTTGACACAAAATTCAAAATGTGCTGTACTTGTCATGAATCATTTTAAAAATGCCGAAGGCAATTTAGACTGTAATTAACGTTTAGAATTTAACTTTTCAAAATAATAAATTCTGAACCAAAATTATATTTGTCACGTACGCCCTAGCTAGTTGATAATACTAAGTACTAAATGATGTTCAAAATAAATAAAAGGAATAGTTCAGCACAAACACACTATATTGTTTAAATTCACAATTCACACTTGTACACAACAGGGATTCAAATTCGACGATAAATAACTATTCTCTTAATAAAATTAGGACAATAACTTTTACATTAGCCAAAGCAATGTGTTTACTTACAAAAACTAAATTAAAGATGGATTCAAAAATTCCATTAGAAAGCAAACCTTAGTGGCTTTGACAACAATTATAGGCATAAAAATTAAATGTATAAACAACAGAAATAAACATAAAAGAGAGTACCCCGTATACTAGTTTTCATAAAATCAAGTTAGTGGTTACAAATTACTGATTAAAGTAAGATGCAACTAAATTTTATAATTTACAACAAAAGGTCCATTTAAAACGTTCAATAATTGATGCGACGGAAAACTCATTTGTTTCGATCCCTAAGAGAATTATAGAAACTCTCCTTTAATTCCTTTGGCGTGATAATAAATTAAATCGGGAACCAACGTCCCTTATTAATATTCGTGATTGTTTAAAAACTTAAATTTGCAGCATGGATTTGTGACAGGCAAGATCGCCGAGCACCCTGGTTTTTAAGTATGAAATAACCGTAATTTTCACTTACAGGTGAAATGGTTGGCGTAAAGATGTTCGGAGCAGAAGCAATGATTGATAAGTTTAAAGACCTTATATGTGGTTGCTGACGAACAACTTTTCTGCCTTGACTTATTGATTAAACATCCCCAAAATGTAGCGTTTCCAACTCAGCTACGCGCTGAATGACGACGATAGGGGTTAAATAAGGACAGATTATCTTATCTAAAAATTAGAGAAATCACTCGGCACTTCCGAAACACCACTACTTTGATGGTTAAATCAAAACCGTTACTCTTACAATACTTCCCACGAAAATTCTTGTTTTAAAAAATGATGGCCTTCAACCGGCGTCAATTTTCCTGTCGCGTGAATTAATACTCCAATTGCCCTGATAAATATTGTATTCGCTTCTGCATTTACAAGATACATTATTTACTTCAACGCCTAACCTCTGGAATTTTTATATCAACAAGTGACCTAATTATTATCCTTGAAATGCGCTTTTGGATACAATGTTGCTACTTGTTGTGATCACAAGCTGATATAAGCGTCTATACAAATAGATAGAATTCTATATTTGTGTTGAATTTTAAAATATTTAATTTTATGCAATATACGAGGTGCATTAAAATAGTTCAATATAAAAGTCAAATTATTTTTAGATAAAACGGATATTTTAACAAATTATAAATTAAATCTGATTTTAATTAAATTCTACAAGTAAATAATGTAAGTCGTAATGCTTACTTATACTATAGTATTTCAATTAACGTATTTACAACGAAAAGACCAGCGAGTACTGACACTACTTTGAAAC
This sequence comes from Phrixothrix hirtus, assembly GCA_024586415.1. Taxonomy (NCBI): domain Eukaryota; kingdom Metazoa; phylum Arthropoda; class Insecta; order Coleoptera; family Phengodidae; genus Phrixothrix; species Phrixothrix hirtus. The sequence goes on from JAHWXV010334538.1 coordinate 2,646, forward strand.
ATTATAAAATATGTCTAGCTTTGTTCCAAGAGGATAAATCCTTTATATCGTGTTTTTATATAATTAGTATAAAAAACGAAATTACTTTGTAAAAGCAAATGCATAACCTCCGTTTTTGTAAACAAAGTAATGGAATTGCTTACCTAAAGAAGGCTTTTAATTTACCAACAGGCGTCTTAAAAAGATGATTTTATATAAAGTATTTATTAAAAATTAAGCAAACAATTTAATTCAAATACGGCATACAACTGTCAAGTTGAATATTTTTAGAGAATATACATTTTATATACAACTCAAATAATTCATTGATACATTTAACATTAAATTTAGTTCACATATTTTCTGTGGATTTTGTAAGCTTGGACGCGCTATATTTCCAAGTAAGTTACGACGTAAAGATAGGGAAAGAAAAAAAGGTAACAGATCGGACCTGAACTTGATGTCGTAGCAATGGGTGAATCAGTCAGATCGTGCGATGTCAGAAATGGGTCGAGGTCAGCACAATGTAGTTCACTTAAATCTAAAGAAGAGAGAAGGAAAGTTGGGCGCCAGTCGTTCATAAGTAACACAGAAGCAACACAAGCCTGAACGACAAGGGGCGTGCCTTAATTACGTTACCTTAAATATTACCTTCAGAGCTCGTCCAGTAGCAAGAATTTCTATCTAGTTGAAGAAGAAAAAAAGGAACGCACGGTTGGTCGCCGAAAATCAGCGAACAAGATAACATAACAACATTTATTCCGCCAATAGGCGGAAAACTCAATAACTCAATTGCGTTGTTGCATTCATTTTTTTCTCCCAATAGAAAAATGTTTGCCAGTATTTAAAGTTTACATTTGCCATGTTTTTTTGAACACGCTGTATATAATAGCTGTAGCATTTAATTTTGTTTTCATTCAAATTGAATTTGATTTGCAGACGAAATCGTCATTTGGTAATTTTATTAAATAACGAAAACTTTTTATTTATTAACAGCTGCATATATGAATTAACTTTTTTGTTTTAATTACTGTGGAATAATGCAGGTAAAAGTAAATTAATAATTTAGTGGAATTGGTTTGCGATATGCCAGTTACTGTCTTTTCATAATGTTTTAATTTGTTTGGGATTGTAATAAATGTTACAATTCTCGGTCGATTATTCCAGTTGTAGTGAAGGTCACACTTGGACAGGTGATAACAAGGTGGTCGAAGGATTCGGACGGGGAGTGCAAGCGGAGACTTCAAGCTATAAAGGTTGTCCGACACTGCGAATTTTTGGTTATTAGATTCATTTTGAATAATTTATAATTTGCGATGTCGTAGACTTGTAATTAACCTTGCGGGGTTGATATTTAGTTCGAGAAAGTGTTTTGATTAATTTTGTGAATTCCGATGGCTAACCTGTTTGGGAGAAGCACAAAAAAATGTACGTGACGCGGACGCTTGTGAAGTTTTCTACGCGATAAGAATTTAACTTTATCCTTTGTTTCTATTAAGTAGCAATGTATTGAATTAACTAATTAATTAACTAAGTTCATTATTTTTTGCAAAGTTTGTGAAGAAACCTTCTGTTTCTTTTTTGAATTAGAATTGGAGTACAATATCAAGTTTCGTTTGAACCGAGTCCTAGTTTTGGCGTTATTCTTATCGATAGCACCAACAGGAGTACCGTCTAGGAACCTTGTCCGAACGAGTTCTCGGTCTCGTTGAGTTCCGCCGTCTCCTGCTAGATGTTACTTGATAATTTTAATCCCGTCGAATTTAGAATACACCTACATCAAATGGTAGCGAAGAAAAGTAGCATTCTTTAGAAATTTTGAGAACTTTTACAGTGGCGTATTTTTTAATCAAATTTATAAGTGCTTAATTTTTATTTGTTCACAGCTTCTTGGGAACGAGAATATTGTTTTAGCTTACATGCAAGGGAAAACGTATTCCTTTCTTTTAACGAGGCCTTTGAAAGTATTCTGTATCATAATCTAGTGTATTTTTGATACACGTAACTGACTGAATTGTTACAAAATTTATTTGCTTACCTATTTTAGATTTAATTGTCTACGATTTTATTTAAACCAAGTTTTTGTGTTTATATCAGTTTAAAAAATTGTATCTAAAATTTATTGAAGCCGACTCTAAATTTTGCTTTCATTAAAATTTATGCTTGCCAAGTGTATTTTTTATTGATTATCGTTGCTGATAATTCTTTGAACATTTATTTGTTTAACATTTAAGTCAACGTTTTCTGTGTCAAGCTTTGACCAATAACTTCAACGACAGAGTGGCGCTCAAACCATCTTCCACCATAATTGCCACCGCCAATAATTAAAAATCAAACAGTAAATGAATTTCATTAAAATTTTGCGTAATTTATATTCATTAAATCTATATTCATACAAATAAATGGAAATAAAACATGTTATTTTAGGATATTTATCAAATAAGTTTGTAATAGTTATAATTAATAAGCGAACTTAGATGATTTAAAGAAATACGTTGGACAATTTTTATCAAAATAGCTGGCGACCTTGACTCGAAAAAGTACTCTAATAGTGAAGATAATATAATATTTTGTCAACAAAACAGTCATATTTATGTTTTTAAATACGTTGCATGATAAAGGATATTATAATCCATGATAGATTTTTACGCGAAAATTTACGAAAAATTTTTTTGCGTTAGATTAAAAATTCCTACATATTTATGTTCACAAAGGGCTTGGATGCACGTGTGTTAAATAATGCTTTTTATAGACATGTATAGGCATCTTAAAATAGAAACTCCTCCATTTTATTTAGTTATTTAATACTTAAGCATGAAAGATGTACTGAACCTATTAATAAATGCACGAGGAGATGGCATTTGGGTTGACATATTAAAGCACGTTGCATTCTTACATCTACAGCCGTGGATTACTTACACAATAATACGCGCAAACAGCCCTGTGTGTCGGCCTCGTTTTGTGTAGTGGTTATCATGTTGTTCTCTGCATCCAAGAGACGCGGGTTCAAACCCCGATCGAGGTCGCTAAATTTTTTGGCGGACAAAATTTAAAAGACGCGCCTTATTTTCGGACAAGGAAGTGAAATTGTAGGTCCTAGCCAATGTGACGTCAGGCACATTAAAAACCGCTACTGGCGGTGGGACTACTCAAGATTCGACAAAATTCTGGTAGGCATGGAATAGCAAAAGGCGAAACCAAGAGAGCGCATCCCGAAGTGAGTTACAAAACAAATAATAGCCCTTTATTATACAATACCTATCAGTTTTACTGCAATCGGTGCATAGCATAATATGTTAGTGTGTACTATAACTACCGTGCAAGTTTAACACTGTCAGTAAATCATTGCATGTGTAAAACTGCGTTTATACTCCAATCGTTGAACAAAATCATAAATAGGTGCCCTTACAATAAGGGTCTCCTATTTTCGAATTTGGAAAAAACAGGTTGTGTAGTGAAGTACCTTAATTTATTTGTTATTTTGTAAAACACTTCGGGGCAAATGGCCACCACTGTGTTGTTTGGCGTGTTCTGTATCACGAACCGCACATGGTTTGGACCAAAGTGCACTTTTGGAAATTACAAAGGACCAATACTTTGTTGTCTTCTAATTCTTACAACGGTTCAGTATGGTGTTGATCCACCATTTTTGTAGCACCCTATATATTGTATATATCTTGGACCATTTTACATACACCCTGTATATTTCACAGTTTGTAGGCATACAGTCGTACAAAAACTTACCTAATTTGATTTAATAACATATAATCTACAATGACGTCTTTAGCTTGCTCCTTGCCTGAAATGCCAGAAAATATTTATAAAGGTAAATTAATATCAAGCTTGATGTATGATATTGTAAGGTGGGAGGACAAAATATTCTATTTATTGGCGTTTCTTTGTGCAACAGTTTGTAAATATTTTAGATAAAATACAAAGTACAGCAAACGAAATAAATCTTAAAAAGCAAAGGAAAAACCATTTTGTTATCTCAACAGGGTTATAACTATTTTAACAATTTTAGTCAATGAACTGAAGATGGCATCATATACATTTATGTAAAACAAAAAGTTGATATCACACACACCATAAAACGTGGAACAGTTTGATAAATTTTATTAAAATTGTCAGTAATTTTATATGCTAGTGACTATTTCTTTAAATTTTCATAGAACATATGTAAAGCTTTCCACTGCTTTCTACACAATACTATTTGTGGTCTTCTATGTTTAATATACTGTGTTGCTACCTGTGGGTTCCATCCATGTCTCTGAAATATTAAAATTATTAGTACTGTTACACATTTTTGTCAAACAAATGCAATATACAAGGTTTAAAGAAAATAGTGTACGTTCTTGCAACAGGTGATGGAAGACATCTATACAAGTAAAAAAGTCTTTTACAACAATAGTCCAAAACTTAATAACTTTCCTAAAAAAACTTTATCACGGAAAAATCCAACAACTAATGAATATTTTTATTCGAGAATAATCAAAGAAATATTTTTTATTATGCACGACAAAACGTTTAATGCAATTTTTCGATAAAGTTAATGGTTAAGCGAGAATGTATTACACAAAATTGTGAATTTTATTAGTTTACGACATAACAAATGGGCGCAAACAGTTATTAGTAAATCGAAAACTACCATTGCGCTATTCATTCAGTTTCACTTCTGTTAATTGTTACAGATTTAACGAAGATATTCCATGGACGCATTAATTTCGTTAAATAGAAATAGTGCACTTTATTTGTAATCAAACAGAAGGATTTTCGACTAGTATTACATGATAACATCGAGACGTTGATCGTCCGCCGCACTTGGCATTAGATGTAATGAAAAGTTTAATAACCCCAAAAACTTAATATTTTGCATTACAGTTTTACCTATCATGTAAATTCGTTGTTTCAAAAGTATACCCAGCTAAATTATTAAAAGTAATATTACTTACGGAGCGGCGCATAGTTAACAATCGCATCCTACAAATCACAATAGCGTGCAAATACCTTTCAAACGTACACTTACGGCAATTAAATACGGGGCACTACCTGAGTTTTTAAATTACCCAATATTTTGTTTAAAACAGATACTGCTCATTCTGCAACTGATAGTAATGTATTAGTTTCGCTTACTATTGACGATTATAGTGACAGGAATTAGTCATGATTTAAAATGATTTGCATTTAACAAAATACTTATAAGTTATGAATATTTATTGTGTAGCATCCCCACTTTATAATATTATGTTAACTACAGCAAGGTATTTATATCCGGAACTAGTATATTATAAGAATTAAAAATGCATAATTGTTGGCCGAGAAATTATGACTGCATTTGCGAGGAGTGGCGTAGACGAGCGAATGCAATAATTGAGAGGCAGAAAATGCTGTCGTTGTTCTAAATAATATATACCATATTCTCCAACAGAAATCATAGATATATTAAATTATTTAAATAATTTGGTTACAAATTTGATTAATTAAATAATTATGACTGAAATAGTTACGTGTATGTATTTATTACTTTCTCTTACCTATATGAAAAGCATAGAGAAAGTATCGTTTTTGTCCAAAATTTTCGATGTCGAAATTTTAGTGGAAATACACGTCTTCGGGCCCCCTGAGTCAGAAAATCATGTTTCTAGAAATTGGTCTGTGTGGCTGCGTGCGGGCGGGCTTGCGTGCGTGCGGGTGTGCGTGGTTGCGTGCGTACGTCATTAGTCATGGGTGCGTGCGTGTGGGCGTGCGTGTGGACGTGCGTACGTGTGTGTGTGTGTGTGTGTGTGTGTGTGTGTGTGTGTGTGTGTGCTAACAAGATATATCTAAAATGAAAAATCATAAATAACCAAAATTTTATATTTAAGTTCGTATCCATCCTCGCACGCGATGCAAAAATTTCATTAGAATCCAATAACCGGAAGTGCAACTTTCCTCTTGTCATTTTTGGTTTTTCGAGATTTTCTCAAAATCGCCTGTAATGATTTTTTTTTAAATTTTACATTTAAGTTTTTTATCTTGTGCACATGAGATGTCAAGAATTTAGTTAAAATCTAATGACCGAAAGTGCCACTTTACTCTTGTAATTTTTTGGTTTTTCGAGATTTTATCGAAATCGGCTTTAACGATTTTTTTAAATTCTTTATTTAAGGTTTTTATCTTCTACCCATGAGGAGTCTAGAATTTAGTTAAAATCTAATGACCGGAAGTACCACTTTACTCTTGCGATTTGGAAGTCTTTTGCAATTTTCTCGAAAACGTTTTTAACAATTGTTATTGAAACTTGCTACGGTTCTTATGTCTTTGATATACTTTTCCGTAAACTTAGAGCGTTTCGTGAAAAAATTCGTTGAAGCGAGTTATCAGGGACAATCTCTTGTAACATTTCCGGCGGAATATGCTAATGTGTAAAAGCGATGCAAAATCCGATTTGCTACAAATACGTGCGTCTTACGTTTCCGCGAAAATACCAAAAAGATTAAATTAATAAGACATTTTAAAACACAATAAGAAGTGAACCGGGAGTGAGTGACCGCGAAATAATTTCAAATAAATATTTTTTATTAAACCGCATGTATATAAAATGTAATTAAGTAAAACTTAAAGATAACAAAATATTACGCAATATCAAAAGTATCAAGTAACCGTTCAAATGTGAATAAAAATTGCTACCGAAATAAATAACAAACATAAAGCAATTTTAAAAACCGAATGTAATTAACTAGAGAGTATTAATTGGAATTGCGCAATATTACGATATAAATAAATTGTTAATCAAAGCATATATGTGATACGCTCATTAATAAGTGTAACAGAGAGTGAAGTAACCAATTTCTGTATAAAAGAACGAAGCTTTCAGGCGAAAAAGGACAGTTCTTGTGATTCCGTACTCGAGCTGACACCGCGAGCACTCGTGGCAGAACTACGATCCCGTAATTCTGTAAATACAGAATAGACATATCTCTGCCACGAAGGCCTAAATGTTTATATTGAATTAAAAAGAGCTTTGTTAATCGCAAAGAACGCAAACCGCCCGCTTCAACTTATTTACATTATAATTTCAAAACCGTCGTCGCAGAATTTAGAACTGCGAAATTAGTTCAGCCATCTGAAAAGGTGAAACTCCCGTTGAATTGCCGTCTAACTTATTGTCGAGAGCGTACATGTTACTCTGTAGCGGAAGGTTCACGACAATAAAGCATAACTAAGACGCTCGCACGTTGTTGTCTCTGTAGCGAGCATGTAAGCGTCACTAGAACTTGAACAGACGCCGTCGTCAAACGTCTCTGTGTTGTCTATGTAGCCAAAGCCTGTTTGACGCCAGCAACCCCTTGATAACTTCATCTACTGTATGGCATCGGTCACGAGTAGACCAAGGGACCACTTCGTGAACCTCATAGGTCATTTTACGAACGGAGCACGTCCTCAAGCGACGTGACCCCTTTCGCACGCGGAAAGATACTGAACTTGTTTAATAAAACTTGGCAAGTGACCGGCGAACATCAAATTTCTACCGGACGGACGCGCTTCCTTGCGAGGGACACAAAGCGGTGCTCCGCGTCTATCATAATTAACTTAATACCGCGAAAGCCTTCTTTTAGTTTTAAAGCTTTCGATCTTAACGAAACACGATTGTTTTTATTTATACTTGTTAATTATCCATTCTTGTAAGTATGTACAAAATATTTGAAGGTATTAATTTGAGTTATTATTTCCGTTATTATGAATGAAATTACTTTTGAAGATTTTATCCATCGTGTTATTTGTGCCGAGCTTAATTATTAAATAAACGATTGTGAAAAGATCGTTTCACATAAGAATTCACGACCACTTTAGAGGGTCTCTCCGTTTTAATACATAACTTTCTCCTATTTAGGATAACCGACTGCGAACTGTTACAATTTGGAGTTAAGCAGAGTTTTACGTGTCCAGTAACTTGGATGGGTGTCCGTTACAATTATCGTATTCAAAATAAACGTAGGATTGAAAGTAGTCACTTTTTCACATAGGATTAAATGTTGTATAGCAACAAATAAATGTTTATGCTAGTTACAAAATGGCCAACTGTACGAACTAAACGCAGTAAGCAAATAACAACTTTATTTGACGGCTAGAGCGTTAACTTATATGTAATAACAAACATTTTATGTTAATTTTTTAATATGAAAAATTCTATTAGTAAACTATAATTGAAAAGATTATTTCCATTTAATTTAATTTTTATGCTCAGTTTTACTAATAAATATGTAAAACGCTATTTAGCATTTCAAATTAAACTAGCGTCATTCCTATTCAACATTTCACGTTTATTGTATATAAATCCTTTTTAATTCTTTAACATTTTATGATCATTGAGAAACAAAATATTTTACCGCATTATCTAATACTTTGTTTTAACATAACAACGCACTAGTGCACATATAATACAATCTATGTTCAATAGATTAATAGAGGCCATTGCACGTTATGAGTGCTTCCGTGTAGGCGCCAACAATAAATCTTCTCTCGTTGTAGAAAATTATTTACATAACAGAATATGCGTCAGCACGATCAAAATAATTTCAAGGCAAGGTTGCTTAGATTGCAATAACTTTAATTTGCAATATCTCGCTACTTATTGGAGATGACGAAAAACGTTATACTATCTTTCCTGTTCTGTTTTCGATTTCCTACCACATGCTACAAGAACCTACACTATTTTTTTACACACTGTATAATGAACGTAAATATAAACAAAGATTGGCTTTAAATGTCGTTTAAGGATTATGTAATTAACGCTAAGAATGGGCCCTGCTGTTAAAGGGAAAACAACAACTATAATGCTGATGTTCTCGAAAAGTGTTCGAAACGTTAGTTTTTAATTCATAGATTAAGCACTTTTATACGTTAACCAGCTAAAATTTATTTGCTAAATTTGACAACAATTATGCTCGCAGAGAAGCATTTCTAAAAGAAAGTGCAATCTTACGCATTCTAGTTTTAGCATTATTAAGATGTAATTGGTTTGAGAAAGTGTCACCATGCAGTTCATTTATGTACCTATTAATCAAGAAGTGAACCAAAACCTCAAATTTAATTCAAAAAGTTGTATAACGATTCTCTATTTCACATAACTAGTACTTACAATGTAAGTCAATTCATTTTAACCACAAACCTTGATTATTAGAATTCCGTAAGGAATCCTCTGCGATGAATTAGTTTAGTTGAACCGCTTCAGAATGTCGCATCCACTACGACACCCTAACTATGATCTTACTAGCAAACATAAGCATTTGTCACGCTACTATTTAAGATATTTTTGCCTTTGATATAAAAGATATTAGTTTAATAAGTCAGGTAAAAATGCAAGAGATTTTAACGGGATAAATCGAAGAGTAACTAGGTGCTTAATCTCAAGTTTTCAAGGCTAACTAAGGAGAAAAGGAGGTTCAATCTGAATCTACGGTATAATTGGTAGTAAGCTCTATTACGCTGATTACCTCAACGTTGAAATTGTGTGTTTTAAATCAAATGGGCGCCACTGCAACGATATGGATTAATGCTCGGTCTAACGGTTGGAGACTTAAATTCGAGATCCTTTGAGAAAATCTAACTTACATCAGCTATGCGACGGTATAATGGAAATCGCTAAATTTCTGAGATTACAGTGTGTGTACCTGAATAGCTAGAAATTAGATAAAGGTAGTTTACAATTAATATCCACTCATAAATTGAATTATTAAAATTAATTGACACTATAATGAAATATGGCACAAAACAACGATTGTAAATCAAGTAGCAAAGCTGTATAAGATAATTATAAATCGTGGATCCAGCGATTTCTCATGAGCTTTGTAAGTTATTCACACAAACATATTATAGTAGCAATATTTAAATAATTACAATTCGTGTTTTAACTGTACTTCCAAATGTTCTCAAGTAATTCTTATAACGTGTGTATAAAAAGTTTTCTAATTAAGAGACCTATGCAAACAAAATGATGCATCTTTGCTTAATTCATACAGACATTTCCATTTTCATATTTGTCATGAGAACTACTTTTGACATCTGTCAAACTAATTTATTGTTG
>JAHWXV010334585.1:0-18520 GCA_024586415.1 Phrixothrix hirtus
TCGTGTACATGTTTTTTGTACAGTACTTGCAGAGATTGGCATTGAATCGACCCTAAACTCATTGTTAAATAAGTCTTTAACTTCTCTGTATGAACGTTGATGATCTCCATATCCGCGCATTGTTAAAATAGTAATTCGCTCTTTTTCTGTAAGAGACATTTTTGCCTCAATCTATTAAACGCAAAAGATGCAATTAAAACTTTGATTTTGATTGGCACTAACAACAGCACTTCTAAACCATTGGCTTCAAATTCACAAAATTATGCTTAAGTGAGCAGTCGATAGTTGATAGTTGATCGTATTTTGTTTTCATAAGCAAGCCAGATTCGAATTTAATTGGAAATTTAAACCAAATAAATAGTTTTCTTGATATAATACCTTTTTAATTTTTAGAAACAATTAATATCAGCGGTTCTTTAAAATAGAATTAACAGCACATTGTAATAATGGTATGGCCGCCCGCGATTTATATTTAAGCCAGATTCGAATTGAATTGGAAATGTAAACCAAATAAATAGTTTTCTTGTTATAATATCTTTTTAATTTTTAGAAACCATTAATATCAACGGTTATTTGAAATAAAATTAATAACACATTGTAATAATGGTATGGCCGCCTGCGATTTGTGTTTAAAAAAATACTACGTAGAAGTTTGCGTTATATCGGTAAAATTGAGAGATAATAAGAGTCAGATAAATTATTAATCCTCGTAATCTTCATAAAAATGCCGTAAAACCTACATGTTATCTCAAGTAGTTGGAATTGTTTATCGTTTGGGATTAAACCATTTTTATTGCGTAACTCGATAAATTTGAACTGCAGTAGCGTACTTGTAGGACGTTTTGGAAAGCTTTCTACGTCTACTATAGAAATTGGACAAAAAAATTGAGGTTCCTATTTAAAAATGTTATCCTTTTTTGTGTAGAGGTCACAAAGGTCATGCCAAGGTCATACTACTTCTGCCATCAAGTATAACTATTTGAATCATAAAACTTTTGTTTGAAATATTTTTCTGTAAAACTTATACTTTCTGAGTTATTTAGGTGTATCCAGGCTTTTGGGATGCGCCCTGTATACTGTGTAAATACAGCAAGATTTACTTCAGTGGAGCATTTATTTGTAAACCAGTGCTACCTGGGAGATAACTGAAAACTAATTTGTCGATGCAGGTTCCTTTGTATAACAGATTCAAATATTTTTGAAAAAACTAAAAGAATAGATATGGGACGATAATTAGCAATGTTGGCTCTTAGACCAGATTTATGTATAGGACTTATTTTAGTTATGTTCCATTTATCTGGGAAATTATTGGTTGCAATACTAAGATTTAAGATGTATTTTAGAGGAGTAATAAAAAATTCAGCACAAGCTTTAATAGTGTAAGACAGAACATTGTCATTACCAACTGACCTAATATTTTTAAGTTTCTTAATCGAATCTAGCATTTCGTTGCTAGCTATTTTGTTTAGCACGATTAAGTTATTGCAATTAATATTTATAGAGACATTTTGGTAAGAATAGGGGATATAATTATCGATAAAAAATCGCCTAAAAGCTCCTGCTATTGCGTTATTAGTGCGCAAAGATCGCTACCAAGAAACATCGGTATCGGCATCGGCATGACTATGTTACTCCATTTGTTTTTCATATAAGTCTAAAAATTTTTAGGGTCATCTATTATATTGCATTGAACACCTCTAACATACTCATAATAGGCTGCTTTAGTTTTTGCTTTAATAAGAGCTCGTATCTGTTTAAAATCATTGTGATCATAAGCTATCCCACATGTTTCTAATTTTATTTTTCTGTTTAATTAATTTAGTAATTTCAAGACTAAACCAAAAGGGAACTTTTCCTTTTAGCTTATTAGTACGCGGTACTGTATCATTAAAGATAGCATATAATGTTTCATAAAAATAATCAGTTGCTCTATTTACATCTTTATAATGATTAATAGGTTGCCAATTGCAATCTCTAATTGACTCATACATCCGATCAAAATTCGGTTTACTGAAATTTAGAAATGTCTCAATTTTTGGTTTTAAAGCTTTCAATTTAGGTGCATTAAAATTTTTTGCCATCAGGAAGAATCTTACATCTCAATCCCACGGCAGCACGTAAAAGGAACTTAGGTGGGGTGCTGTAATGTGCCTACACCTGGCATCAATTTTGAATTTCGGTAAATAATTAATTGAATAATCATTAAACACAGACTCGATGCTTAGTTCAGGTATAGACCCATTAATTGTACATAATTTAAATTATCTCTACTAATTCATAACTAGAACATCCTGAATATATTCTATTTCAGTATTTCATATTTAATTACCGACATTTTACCGTTTATTAGTATTAATAGTTTTTAGTGAATAATTAATTCTGTATTCATTTTTATTTTAGATAAGGTACGTAAATAACCGAAAGAGTTCATGATCATTAACCTACACTAGCTAAAACATATTGAAGAAGGTCAAGGAATTTGACCTTACGGGCAAAACATAAGAGTGTACATCTCAAATAAGATAGCACATGTGACGTTAGACTTTTATGGAAAATTTTATACCCTGTTAATTAGAATAATCACTTTGGTGTAATTAACTCACGATTGAATTATTTAATCTTAAATACGCATTTATTATTACTATATTGTGTAAAAATGTGAGCGAATTAGTCCGAATGGTTTAGCTTAGAACGACATATTATTCATTAGTTCTGTACAGCAGCAATGCCATCAACATTAATTGTTACTACTCCTAGGATATAAAAATAGCACACCCAATTATGTAATAATTATTAATGAGATGAGCTCTGTAAGCCAGATTTCGATTAGAATGTTTGCTTCTGATTGAATTCATTGATAACAAGTTTGATATAAAAGCCAATACGTAAGACCGTTTAAAACAGAGGTGATTCCAGCTCCACAGACAAAAGAGTTGCACCTTAAGTTCAAGTATTTTCTGAATTCCTAGAGCACAGAAACGCTAAAACCGCCAAAGGGTACAATATTCTAAACCACCCTTAAATAGCGATGTGTTTATCTCTATTCCACCGGCTGAAAATTAAATTCACGAACTTGGAATATCTTGGCGCGCTTTCCAAAATTAAATATTGTTAATAAACTGAACGAAATGCAAACACATGCCCAAATCTTCCAAATTGAACAGACAATAGCGCCCTTTTGCAGAAAACGTAGTACGTCCGGAATCACGAAGTTTGTACGGCGTATTTCACTTTAATTTCAATTAAATAATTTTAAACCGATTGACAGAAGGGTTAACTGTTCTAAAACTTACCGTAGCACTGCGGCATATTCTTTCCCTTGACGAGCCGGAAGTCCAGCCAGATTTTATGCTGTCCATCCCATGCTGATGCCACCCCTAGGTGGGCGTCGTTTCTCAAATTACCTAAATAACATCAAGTTGGGGACAATTAAACCTGCGCTAAATACCATTTACCTAATGCACAAATTACCGGCAAAAATTGCATAATCGATTGCACAACAAACTCGTAAAAAAGCTTCGTCATTTTTATCTACTACCCAGCAATCTTTGCGTTTGATTAACATGTAAACGAAAGCGCATTTAAGCGTCATCTAGTATCTCAGATAGAAATAGAAGCAATCCGTTTTAAACCAAACTTAAATTCAAATTGTACATAGCACCATTTAGTAATTAAATTAGTAATTTACTGTCTTAAGACTTCTTATTTAAAGGTATAAAAATACAGCCAGGTATTAACGCAGTATACTGAAAGTGCAGTTCAACTACAACATATACAAATAAAGGTAAATCTGAACAAAAATAAATCATTCAAAGCATACAGTTCAAAAAATGTACAAAGTTCAAAAACATAAGTTGCAAACAGGGTTAACTAAATAAAAAATACATCAAATTGTAGGACAAAAAGGAACGTACATAAAGTATAACAATAAAAGTGTACAAACCGAGCTCGATAAATACATAACAATGGTAAAAAGTTTATAAATAACGACTGAAACGAATATCAGATTTTAATTAAACTAATTAGAACAAAGACATGACTAAAACGTACACATAGTGAGTGTAGCAAAACCGAAACTGTAAATAATATTAAACTAGAACCTTTAATAAACCTCAGTTCACACTGAGAAGTAGCTGTATAAATAATTTTAACTTGTATGTACTAAGATAAGTTTTAGAGAACTGCTGTAACATCCAAAAGACCATCCTGGAACCTTCTACCACCAAAATAGAGCTAACCCGCGGTATAGATGTTTCAGTGTTTGAACCAAGTCCCAACATCTATTAATATCGCACAAATAAGATTTAGACGAACACGTTACAGAATTTGACGCCCTCAAAACAGGGACTAGAGCACTCGTTACGGTACATAGCTTCCTGCATATTTGTAGTTTATGTAGTTTTCGGCATTTTCCTGCAACTATTTTTAAATTTACAATCATTAAGTTACTTATGAATATTTTAGATAAAACTAGGTAACTAGTTACTCGTTTCTTACTGCCATAGATGCTACTATATTAAAATCGTATTCACATTCTAATGCTGTTGTTCTATTTGAAGAATTGGCAGGTTGCCGTCTAATGGTTAACTACCGCGCTTCCCAATTCTTCAAACTACTTTTGTAGCTGCTGGACAATGAAACAAACCATTTACTTGTAGCTTCTTTGTATACTTATACACATGGATACTAATCAACACTTATAAGATTGTTACGCTCTTTATTATGCATAAATTTCGCTATTCAAAGTGCATAAAACAATTTCAACATGCTAGTCACAAGGCAAGTTTAGGAATACTATGTCGTCCGAAATGTCAAAGGGGGTTTTCGTAGGCATTTGAACATTAAACTGTTTAAATAATTTGTATTGCATTAATTTATATCAATATGAATTTTTTGTTGAATTATATGATTATGTAATGGAAGTAATAATCTCTATAACGTTTTTAGAATGACCATACCTTTGCCTATCATTACATACTTACTGTGTTACTTTAAATTGGATTCTCATAACTTCACAATATTTCTTAAATTTTCAAGTTATTTATTCCGCAGCGCAGAGAATCACAATACCTTTTATATAACATACCACCTAACCCCGTGAAAAGTTATGTGTAATTTAACCCCCTTCTAATTTCAATAAGTTCATTTGTAATTTTTTCCTATAACTGAGAATTTAGTTCAACCTACTTTTAAGTTTCATAATGTGCATGACAACGCCATAAATTAGACGTAATACCTCTATGTTTTCAAAATCAAACATAAATGCTCTTTTTGAAACATCTATTCTAGAACAAAGGGATAGCTGTGTGTTGAGCAGATGAAATCTAAATCAAAAGTGTTAAAGAGACATTTATCTAGGCGAAGATTCAGCTTTAATGAATGTTATTAAGATCAACCAAACATATTTTCTATATAAACTGCTAAAGAACTTTGAGTATAAAGTTACAAAATGATGGAAACAAAAATAGCCTTTCACTATAGATCTTGTGAAGGATAACGTAACAACTATAACCAATGGACCCACCATTTTTTAATAATTAGAAGAACTTAGTATAATTTACTGTAAATTACTAATATTCAACCGTAGAAAAACCTAACTTTGTTCTTTTCAAAACTGACAGCATTAAAGATTCTGCAACCTGGGGTGAGCAATACAGCCTGGGTTGTGGATGTTGAGCGGTTTAGTTATAATATTCATATGTAAATGGTAATTAGTGCCTTTTGGATGCAGGAACTGTACTTACTACACCAGCAATATCTACTGAACCTATGTTGTAATTAGCTACTCAAAGATATTATCTTAGTAACTGTCTAGTGAATTTATTAAAATTCCAAATCTAAAAGTATAAATCATGTACAGAATTTTTGCACCCTAACTAAGCAAAGGCAGGTAGCAACATCATTCTAATCCCTGCGCTAAACTTTTATTTACATATTTTAAATTAAATGAAGGTTTCAGTGGAAGAAAGTTTTCGTTTCTACAAGTAAGAGAAAGACAATTTAAATTTTTTATAGGACATTTACACAAATTATGTAAAAGGGTAAAAAAATGTAGTTTCATATAAGCATAAACACTGATCATATATTTTCATCTTTTTTAAAGTTCTTTATTGAATCCACTATTTATATTAAAATAAATTAAGTACTTATCGATTAAAAATTAGGCCATCGATGATAATTTTGTTTTTATTATTGCTGGTGATAAACAGGAATCTTTAGATATATATAAATAATTATATATTCTAAGTTTAGTAAATGTTAATCGACGTCTATTCGGCAAGAGCATACAGAATCCGCAATCTTTAAAAAGTAGCAGATGCCGCATCTAAAGCTCCAAAGGCGATAATGTTAGATTTAGCAGTCCGCATACGATTGCTAAAATAATTTTATATTATAATCTATGATACATATTTTCTAAATTACGTTTATAAAATAGATCTTAACATTATATTAATGGATTTTGAAGGAATTATCTGTTACGAATTATTAACTTATTAAGTAGGCAGAAGCATTATAATGGTGGTATAAAAGCGTCAACCCAGTAACTTTACGAAATCCCGAGTTACATTAATAAATTCATTTCTGTTTAATTAAAAGTTTTAGAATATAAGTTCTTTGAAAGGTTCGAGAAATTCTCTTTTCAACATGGTAACCCAATTGTAGCATTTTCCTCAAAGTTGGGGCGAGCTTCATTTCCATGCATTCTTGACGATTTTCCTTATCCAATACTATTTTAAAGTGGATTTTTCAACACGAAGTTTAAGCAGATCGTTTTACAAGAATGCTTTTCTCGACAAAGAGGATAAAAATGATTCAAAAGGACATTAGCCAACTCTCAACTGGATTCAATTTTCTTTTTTGAGTTCGTTACAATACTACGAAAGGAGAAATTACTCTGATATGTATTTCTGAAAATTAATCCTAAAGGATTAAGTGTTGTTTTACGTTTAAGTAATATAATTTATGAATGCTGTTTTAAATATTTCTACTTGATTGTGGTAATTATATAGCTGTTGAATGAACTGTATACAATACCTATTTTGAAAATGTAACACTCAAAGGTAATTTAAAATTCCTTATTGTGCAATTTTATCGAGATATTTTAAATAAACAAATTTGTTACATATCGGTTTCAATAAACAAATAATATTATTTTATGAATTATATTCAAAGAATAATTATTCGAAATAGGGTCGTTGTGAAAACTACCAAAATAGCTATAGTTACATACACTTTTACAGTTGTGGGAAAGCATGTTTTAATATGTACTATTGTCTACTGTAGACATGCTTAAAACTTACGTCTAATCAAGTATATGTTACATAAAAATTTAATTTTAAAGATGGCTCTGTTACAAAGTACTTCTAACAGAGAAAGTTTACAACAATATGTTTCAGTAACATTAAAAGGTACGTATTACATGCTTAAGATAATGAATTCCATAGACATGAATTTGTTCAAAAAGCCTAAACCCTTATAAGGAGTGGTTTTCGTTTCACAAAAAAATTATCATAAATAGATCTGCCCCAGGAAATTTGCCCTTAAAACATGGTCTTGTAGAAAAAATAAGGCTTCTAACTGATAGGTTTCACTTCTAATGAAATGAATTGATTTAAAACATGTGTAGCTACCAACAACATCTAGTCGTTTGATTGACTCTCTAAATAGGAATATCTTCTAAAAGCAGTATATTCTCCAATTATCAATTATTTCTACAAAGACTAAGAATATTTATCGGGCAGAATAAGATTGCTGGAAAAGCATGCTTACTATTACAAAGTTACTTAAATGTCTTTCTAGAAGTTTCATAGATGGCGCGTTTGACTTACTTGAAATTAATTTTTCCGTAACTCGTGAGTATTTGCTATGATCCGCTTAATTCTTTACACGTCTATGTTGTATCGTTCTTTTTTAATCATTGGTATTTTAATGAATTTCAATATGTCAAGTTGAACTAATTAATTTACGCCTTTGAATTGTTGGATATTTCGTTGTGAAATCCATAAATTTGGTTGTAAAATAAAAATTAGAATGTAATATTTCAACTAAGTGCGTCCCTGTGTTTTGCTGGTATTTAGATAAAGCCTCCGCGAATGGAATACGAATTTTAATGCCTGTATTACAAGACCCTTGGTTGAAGACCGTCGTCTAAGACTCCGCACTAAATTTATAATCATGGTGTGTTATATTGTTTCTTAGTTTATTTTCTTTTGGTAATATCGTGCCGTCTTACGCTGTAACGGGTAAGATTGATTCAATTTGTTTATATCTTAGTTAATTTCCATCATTAACTATAGCAACAAGTACCAGTGGGACTCAATAAACATAGTTGTCCTGAATTCATAAAAGTTAGAAGAAAGTCCTATTTATCATCATCTGCGCTTTTTTATTGGAAAACTTAATTAACAAAGCAAATTAGACTTGGCGATATGAATTTGCATAGTTTCGTCAAGGTACAGTAAATTGTTTGCCTTCACAGAAAAGGGCTGGATCTGCAAGCCACCCAGTCTGCTGTCGCCGTCGTCGCTTTTTTACACGGAGCCTAGGTTAGTCTGTCTTTGTTAGCCGTCACACGTTTCAATCTGCATATGCTGATAAATGTTTGAACATCGCCTTTTTAGGATAACTGAAAAGCATGTTACCAATTGATGTCTTCTACATTTTGAAAACAACATAGTGCTAAATTAGTCACTTTTGGGAATGAAAATTGGTCAGTTCAATTATGATATATTTGGCAGCATAAGAAGCTACCGTAATTATAAAATTTCACATTGAGTAAGATCGTTCAAGTAATTTTTTCCGCAAATCACGGAGAAGCGTCATGTCGTTCGTTTTCACTCATGTCGTTTAAGATAACAATTTCAGTATTTTATTGCTTTTATACAGAATTGATTTTTTAAGCAATAAAAGTGATGCTAACTGGAAGATTGCGATTTACGTATTTAATACTGTACCTTTTATTCTTTGTATCAACCCTCTAGGAGAGCAATACGTGATACTGCAGTTCTCAGAAATCAGCATCAGTAAGATGTATATTCCTTGTTTTTATCTAGTATCATACTCGTATTTTTACAGCTATATATATATAGTACATGCTATAATGGTAAAAAACCGATTTTTAACACATACTTATATTCACAAGCAGCCTACAAGTTTTTCTACTTTTACCTCCCTAAAAGCAGTTTCCTAACGCCCTAGCGAGAAGAGCAGAATTTCAATTTTATACAGAAAGCTTCAATTTATACTAAAAAAGGGTAGATACAATAGTCCACAGTCAGAAATGTATCAGGACCTATATGAGTACTTCCAATTATTTGAATCCTTACAATTAATTTTATAATGTAAAACAAGGACTCTAAATATAATCCGTGCAACACGATTGACAAGAATAATTTCAATATGCGGCAGTAAGTGTATTGCTACGAGGGTAACCTAAAAGATCATGCAAACATGCTTGTAGAAGGCGCACAAACAGAAATAGCAATATCAGGAAAAAAGTACATTAAAGTACAATTCTTGGGTTTAAAATCATATATTTATTTTTCAGCATAGTCACCGTTAAGGCTAACACATTTCTCCTAACTTGTAACAAGTTTTTTCATTCCAACGCTGAAAAGCTCTTCCGATTTTTCTTGAAACCAGAACTTGACAGCAGCATTGACCTCATCGTCCGAAGTGTAATGATTGCCCTTGAGGCCTCCCTTGAGTAGGGGACAAAATTAAAAATCGCAAGGTGCAAGATTGGGGGAAACGGGAGGGTGTGGAATTGGTTCAAACTTCAGGTTTCGCTGAGCCTCTCCAGTTGGGCGCGAGGTGTGTGGACGAGCGTTGTCTTGTTGCAAGATTACTTGCGCCAGACTGCCTCTAGCATGACAAATTCGACGTTTGAGTTAGTTTAGAGGTTGTATGTACTGAGAAGGATTTACTGTTGCCCCTTGTTTACGAAAATCGGTTACATAGACTCGGTAAGCATTCCAAAATACAGAAAAAAGAGGGTTTTTTTTGCAGATGGTTGGTTTGAACTTTTTGCTCTGTCTTTTCTTTTCCGGGTGGTAATGCTGGACC
Organism: Phrixothrix hirtus; assembly: GCA_024586415.1. Taxonomy (NCBI): domain Eukaryota; kingdom Metazoa; phylum Arthropoda; class Insecta; order Coleoptera; family Phengodidae; genus Phrixothrix; species Phrixothrix hirtus. The sequence continues at coordinate 10,066 of JAHWXV010334585.1, forward strand.
CATGTCTCGTCCCCCGTCACAATATTCGAATGAAAGTCATTTCCTTCGTCACAGCAGCACTGCAAAGGTTGCTCGCAGCATTCCAATCGACGTTATCTGTTCTGAACTGTGAGATGGCGTGGTACCTATCCTGTACAGATTTTACGGTATTCCAATTATTCGGTAATGAAGGTTCCTTCGATATTCCTGTATGGTTTGCAATGCGCGTTTGAGTAATTATCCCGTCATTTTGAATGAAATAGTCAGCAAGTTTGCGATATCTATTGTCTGGGGCAATGATCAGACGTCCGTTGCGTTTTTCATCAACAATTATAACTTTTCCAGGCTCGCAACCACGAAATTTTATTATCCATCGATTTACAGTAGGCCTGTCAATAACATCGTCATCATAAACGGCCTTTAAAAGACAACGAATCTCAGTAGGAATTACTTTTTCAGCAGTTAAAAGTTCGATAATATCACGGTGTTTAACTCGCGTTGACATAGCACTAGAACACGTCTCCATACTTCCACTTCTCAAAATACACTGAATGGACGCAACGACCTCAAACCTGTGCATGCGTATAGATGGAGTATGTTACTTCCACGTGCCACCTGGCGCGCTTCTGAAGGTCATTTCGTATGTTTTATACTAATTGTGCTAATGAAATTATTACCTATAGGGTTGTAACCAGTATTAAATGGTTTGAACTACCGCTTTGTAGATAACTTTCATGATCAATAATGCAAACCGGAGTTTATTATCAAAATTAAAATAAAAACCTTGACTACTTTTTATTATGTAACAATGATCAAATGTACAGTACCTGTAAACGTTTATATCGAGAGTTCATTACAATTTACAATGCGCATTGCAAAATTTCAATGGGTATTTAAGCACAGCAAAGAAAATGACGATTTCGCAAGTGACAGTTTTGCAAATCTAAGCTAACTAAGAACCAACAACTTAGAACGAAAGCGTATCATGGTATATTATTGAATATTTACACAAAACTTTACAAAATGTGCTAAAATGTTCACCATCTACTTTAAGACACTTTAGAACGCATTTTTGCTTTGCGCTGAGCTATAAATGGCAAATTTGGCAAATTTTCGGTTAGCAAATAAATTTTAGTGAACAAATTTGATTTTTTTGCACACTGTCACTAATTTGGCCGTGTCTTAAGTACCATCCTAGGATGATGTACAACCAGCCTACGTTAAGTGGAAGTTTTAACGATCTCTTGTCAGATACTGCACATCCTTGATCCATATCCTTGACCTGCGACTTTCACCTGAGGTCCTATGGTAAAGTTGGATTGGTAAATGTCTATCATTAATCTAGCATTCTATTAATTGCCTTATCAAATGTTTTCTAACTGATAATTTGAACAACTTGGTTTTGTGTATTTTATTTGTTCAAACACGCTTTTTAATATAACGCTGTTGACAAACAGCATTATATTTGAGGTCTGCTCTGCCGTAATGTTTACATCTAAGCGGTATGCTATCAAGAACTAATGTATGCACCCAATCTCTTTGATGACCTGAGACCAATCTTTATTAAGCACTTTCCCATCGTCCATTTCATGCGTTCCAGTATTCCAAATGACTGCGGATGAGAAGTGGTTTTTCTGGTGTTGCGTATTTTCAACAGCCGGTAAAAACTTCGGAATAACGCTGATATGAAATTTCTTCCATGATCGGAATGTTAATCCAGCGGAATTCCGAAGTGACTAAATAGTTCTTTTCGTAAGGGTTCAACGACTGTAACCCCGTTTTTAGTGCTACAGTCTATTTACTAAAATAGTTCATTGCAACTAGGATATATATATTTTCTGCATGGACCAGCTATATCAATAGCTACTCTTTCAAACGAACTACCCACTTATAAGGACATATCGATGTTTTCGCCTCCGTAATCGACTGTACCCAACATACATATTAAACATTTTTGGTAAAACTTGGCAACACATCGTGGTTTGCATCCATTTGGTTTCTGGGCCTTAATAGCCTCAGTAACGTTTATTTAGAGTTCCAACGCCATCCGTATCTTCGTGGACTTCATATACGTAAGCTTGGCCCTTCAATGCTTGTTTGGTCACTTCAAAGTCCACTACCTTGGCCAATTGCCTAACAAAGTCACGCAAACGTGCCAATTGGGTTGCCTGCTGTGATTTGCAATCTCAACGACTTTCCGTTAATTTTTACATCCCAATTTGTTCGATAAATTTTCTGGAGACGTTGGGTATGCTGCTAGCCTCACAATTTCAGTTTCGATTCCTTGACTTGGCACATTAGACTTGTTCCAGATGTTTATATCCATACCGCATTTCCAATCGTGATACAAGGTAATTGAAATTGCACTGCAGATCGTCTGGTATGGTTTGTAGATTGTCCAAAATGTCCTCAAATATAGCTCCTATTACCTTTTCTTCAATGCTCTATCCATCCGATTCAATGGCTTTCATGAACTGTTTGTGGCAATTAGCCCAAAGTGTCCTACGTGAGTGCTTCAACGTCTCTCCTAGTGCTCAGTATGCCATTTTTGTTAACGGTCAGGTGATTAAATTGCTGCGCATTCGCTTCTGTTGATTGCTCATGAAGAAGAAACAGTGATCCATTCTTAGGAATGCTGCCTTTTGTATTTACAGTGAAGAGGATAACTATTCTTGTAATTCCTCTCACTTCTGGGTTTCCCAATATTTTGTTGAAAACCCACTTGAAAAGTCTTCCATTTGTTATTGAAATTTAATTTGGCTTGATTTGGATTATTATTTTAATGCATTTTGACATGATTGAATATTTTTGTGTACTTCGTTTATAATTTAATTCTGCAAATTACGTTGATTTGATTTAATTTCTTCCTTTCATTTAGTCTGACCTATTGTAAGTTTCTGTTGTATGAATTTTGGCAAGATTTAATTTCATCTTATTGTTTATTTTGACTTTGCATTAGTGGATACCATTTTTCGTTTTAATTTGATTATAATTTCTTCTTGCAATCTATTTTGGGTGGTATTAATGAATACCATTACATTTTTTACCTTATATTGATTAGATTTCGTTTCTTCTTGATTGAAATCCATTTTTTTATAATCTAATTTGATAGAATTCCATTTCTGCTTGATTTAAATTCATTTTATCCTGCATTTCTTGCAAAATTTCCATTAACCCCACCGTATTTTGTTTTTCGGCGCTTCTTGTCACTGACATAATTAAAACGATTAACGTTACCTTTTAGTTATTGATATTCCTGGAGTTCTCGCTTTCAATTTGAATTCCAACATCTGACACCAATGTTACAAAACTAGTTAATTGTTTAAAATCTTTTAACCATATTCACAGAATTGCATTTGTTTATTTACATGTATTAACTTAAGTATTTATGTGACAATACACTATTAACAAACACTTATATTTCTATTTATTTATAACAGCTTTTAATATTACAATATTCTAAGCATAACTAAACTAAGAACTTAATCTGCTATTTGTATAGAAAGAAAAAATCTAAAGCATTCTTTATTAGTCAAGGATAAAATTAATGATAGTGCTCAGATGACACATTCCAACAGCATGACTAATTATTGCTAACCTTGAATTTATTTAAATAGATATTTTAAAGTAACGAGTCATTCGTGATTACATAACTTATTTAGGTTCCAAGAAACCTTCTGAGGTATTCTATGAAATGTTCTGGAATGTTCTATGGAACCTTCCATAAATTGTCAGTATCGCTAATTTAGTTACAATATTCTATGGTTAAATTCTAATTCATTTATACTGTTGCCATTCCTAATTAGTCCCTATATATTAATTAGGAACATTTTAAGGTTTGGAAAATTTGCATTGAAGACAAATATAGCAAATATGCCCAATAATATTTGATTATCGGTCAACTTTCTCTTTATGAAACATTCCGTGCTTTGAAGTTAAAATAAACTTCAAAAACACCGTTAACTATTTTGAAACATAGTGTGAAAATACGTTACTTAATTATAAAAGTTCAATATATAACGGTAACTATGATCAGCTGAAACTGAAACATATTAAAATAAATCCAAAGAATATCCTAAACTAGTACATTACATTATCACAACTCATTTATAGCATTATGTGGAAGGATGCCCGAATTTTAGTTGCTTAACAAAAGTTTGGTTTTCTGAAAAGGAAACAACAGCTATATACACAAACTTTATTCGTTACATCGCTTTTGAACTTTAAGATTGTCTCTAAAAGTACAACATCTTAATGCTAAGCATCCGCTGACGCAGTTTACATCAGCTGAACTAGGTTATTAACTCCTCCGGCACTACCGAAAAGATATGGTGGTGTCAAGTAGTTTGAAAGATCTTTGCTGGTTGGGGTTGTTTGGCCGTCTTCGAATTCCATTTTGATGTTTTATTGTTCCGATTTTCTTTCTTTGATATTTTCAGACGAGAGGCGATAAATTCTTAGGTTGTTTATCAAAGTAATCACTAGAATATATAAAAGTATTACGCAGCTATTAGTTTTCTGAAACTTATTGGAATGTCACTAATATTATTTCATTTTTGTTTTGGATTAGTTAGTTCACTATATTGAGTTGTTAGTCCATCTAAATTAACCAATTCCAATTTAAATGGTTTGAAACTAATATTTTCTGGTGCTGTAGAGTCGCTGCTCACTTTTAACTTGGACAACTCTTTATTTTTAAAATTATCTTTTTCATTTTTATTGATTTTGATTATAATGCCGTTTTTTTTCACATTTATTATTTCGCTTAACGGGATATTGTAAAGTGGATCAAAAGTGCAGAGTGCGCGCGACTAATTGAATAAGAGGAAAAAGGGCAGTTAGCTTTGGGCGACAGTGATGAACAGCCGATGGGAATCCCGGTGAATAATTATATTAACAGCTACTGAAAGAATATTATATGTTTTCAGTTCGTTAATTGAATTATAAGTGAATTAATTCAGTATTTATATATCACCTGAGTCTCAGACTCAACCATTTCATTGGCGCTCAACTTGTGGAATCGTGTTTAACAGTAGTAGCGCCTCGATAGGCGCATACCTAGAAGCACCAGGGCGGTCACATTGACCGCTCTTAAAATTATTCATTTGAAATGTAATTTTATTTTTTTATATCTATTCTAAAGCACACTGCAAAGGGCTAATGATAAAAAACACAATTTTGCTGTAAATTAAATTTATTTAACAATTTTATTTAATTGTTAGCAGCAGAATTAAGACAATAGTAAAATTTTTCTATTTTCTTTGTACATGAACCGCACACGAATTTTTTACAAGTACAACATGTGTCTTTTGTTTTATTTTTTTTACATTTTGCAATTTGGTATTGCCTACGTTTAGAATATGAGGATTGAGTAGTGATATCCCCTGGATTTGTAACCGTTGGTGTTGACCTCCGTCATACTGTTGACGCAGTTCTACTGCTAGCTGCAATATGAAATTTTGGCTGGAAACTTTCTTCCAGTCACTTCCTGGTACAAAATCCAGGCGTTTATAGCTGCCATACTCAGTATGTTAAAAAACTACCATGGCCGTCTTCTGGAAACCGATTTTGCTGAACATTACCTGGCCATTTGATCAAGAACATCTATTCTGTACTTGGTATTGTTTAATACGTAATGGTTTCTGGTTTCTCATTTTTATTTGTTTCAATATTAATGCCGTTTGTATGTAGATAACTAAGTAGAAGAACGCTTTTCTGTTGTTTTCCCTGGTAGACCGTTAGTGTCATGCCATCGTGTTTATAAATTTTTGATTTATCCAACTCCCTCTTCTCGTTTTTTATGCAAGTTGGAACCTCCTTTCTTGAAAGGTTCATTGTTCAACAATAGTAGTAGCTTTTTTCCTTAGTTGTTTGGCTAGTCTTAGGGATGTGAAAAAATTATCCATTGTAACATTCCTCCCTTTATTCAGAAACGGCTGCATTGTACGACAAACCACGTATTCCCCTAAGAGTTGATTGGCTGGTCCTTGCTCGTTTTTCCCTAAATATGGAAACCCGTTCAACAAATATTTGGACTGAACATCAGCTGCGAGCCAGAATTTTATACCAAATTTGTCAGATTTATTTGCCATATACTGCGTAAAGGGGCATCCTGCTTTTGTAGGAAAAAACTGTTGACCGATAGATATATTTTCTCCAAGTTTGTAGCATAATATGCAATTTTCTATAATTTGGTTCCAAATTCTGTCACAAGTTCAAATTTATCTGTTGCTATTCGCTCAGATCTGGTATTTCGCATGTCAAAACGAATAAGACGCATTATTTGGTAAAATTTGCTTCTAGACATTGTCTATTGGAAAAATTTGGGCCTGCAAGTATTGGACCACAACATCTTCACACCAACGTTCCTCGCTGCAAAAGCTCCCTAGCCCCCTAGCATACAGCAGGGATATTAATGCTTTTATTTCTTCCAGCGAAATTACCCAATCTTTCTCTTGAAGTTGTCTTTTACCTTCAACATCGGTGGATGATTTATTATGACAAAGTATGCTCTCATCAATCAACAAGTGCCACGCACTAGCAGGAGAATCTCCAAGAATGTCTCTCTTGGCATATGAGGTTGGTCCAGCAACTTCTTTTATCACGTTTTGAATTGCACATCTTCCTAAAAATCCGTCAAAATTCTAACATAACTATGTATCCCAATAAAAATGTTTATGTTCGACTATTTGATAAAAAAGCTTTATTGAAACAAATTAGCGTCAATAATGAATTCTACTATATACCAGGCCGAAAGTAAAACGGCAGCGTGTCAGTGTCAAAAGGAACATAATTGTAATTTTTACAGTCGCACATAGAATCTTATATGTAATTAGTACATACTAGGCTTTATTTCCCTTCATTACTTCACTTGCTAAGGTCGGTTGGCCATAAAAGATGGTCCTCCATAAAGACCTGTATTAGGTACTTATTACATAAATCTGTCATTATAAATGACATGTAAATATGAAATGCTACTATAAAAATGTAGTTACTAACTTGGTATGCTAGCGCTGTCATCAACTAGCTCCCATATTATTCCGTCAATGTGCTGATTCCCTAAAGTGCTTCCACAATCCACTCTTTCTTGTGTCCTCCCTGAGGGGGTATTGGAGAGTTCATTCAAAGTCGAATCAGACGTACCGGACTTCGAGAAGTCGTCCACAATCCCGGGTTCATCTTCAGAATCGCTCCTATTTGAATGTCTCAGATCATTAGTATTATTAGGTATCCACTCACTTTCTTTGTCGGACATGGCTTCGCTGTCAGAGAAGTCAATGTCAGACTGTACTACTGATATATTTTGTAATTCCTCTAACATCTCCATCAAACAACGACGAGACATGCCATTGTCAAACTAGAAAAACAACTACTAGGAAACTCATAACATACAGTTACAAAGAGCAGTGTCACACTAATTGTAGTTTACAACTATTTCTGCATTTAATACAAAGAACAAGTGAACATTTCTAAGAAAACTTTAATTAAGCGGGAAGCGGTCAAACTGACAGGTATGTTTCTTCTAGGAAGTCATTAGCAAATTTCAACTTATAATAATCAAAATTTTCTGTTAATGGTAACGTTTAATCTTTTAATAGGTTTAAGAAAAGTCATAAAGTATCAACTTTCTAGAAGTAATGGAAGTGAGTAAAACAATACTGCAAAAATAGAAATCAGTCAAATTGATCGCCCTGGTGTTTCTAGTGTTAAATTAAAATTAAATACGAAAAATTGAAGGAGATTGTAGTTGAAACATTTTAATAAATCAATCAATTATTCCGTAAAATACAGCAAGGAGAGTTGACAAATAAAGCAGCGAAAATAAGCATCGATCGAGGATTCGATTTTAGCAGGAATTGACCGTATATCGAGCAGCATACATCAAACTTTCTTTCAAGCAGAGCGGCGACGGCCTAGTAAGTAAAAACCAACTTCAAGGTGAGATCGAACATTAAAATTATTTTTATAAACACATGGTTCTGTGAATTTCTGCAAACTTATTTTTCTAACTAAATATTAAATCGGCAACATTTGTGCATTTTATATTTAATTCATATTTACTTGCATAAGTATACAATATAAATATTAAGTTATAAGTGTATACAATTTTAATTTTTATACATAAATCAAAAAAATTAAAAGCGAAAATGCCAAAAAACAAAAAGAATATGGGAAACGGTAAAGGTTTCCCGAGTAATTTAGAAAATGTTTTACCATAATTAGCGTTAGGGATGGTCGTGTTGCTAATTTAGCCACCAATGTTAACGAAATTCAAATTAACGAGCATATTAAAAATGACAATTTCATTCCATTGCAACAATCATTTTATAACAAAGATAGGTTATACAGGGTGTAAAGTAAATATCGTTCGTCCTTGTAGCAAATCTAAAATAGAGCAGAAAATGTGGTATAACTTTTTTCGCTATCGCCAACCGTTAGCGAGATATTTCAAATTAAAGTTACTGCACTTTGGCAA
>JAHWXV010334598.1:0-12557 GCA_024586415.1 Phrixothrix hirtus
AAAATTAAATCATTTTAACGTGTAGCTTAAATTACACTGTACAAAATCGCCTTTTACATAAAAAAATTAATTAAGGCCAACAGAAAGGAGATTTTGGCATGAATTTCAGATACAAGTTACACTTTAGAATTTGTTCCTCCTACAGAACCGCATATGGCCGATTTGGTTCTTAAATAAGAATATACAGCAGTGTCAAAAGAAGATACTAGTTCGTCTATAGGAGGAGAAGATTATATCTTTTTAGCATATAAACAACGCGCTGTTGAGTTTTGGGAACGTGCATAAAAACGGTACTTAGCTTTGGATGCAGTTAGAAATCGCTTTAAGAAAGTAAAAATCAAGGGCCAGATGTAACGATAGGAAGAGTAATTGCAAAAGGGTGGTGCAAAAAAAGGAAAAACTTATTTAAATTTAAGATTATGTGTTGTCTAAATCTCAGTCTACTACAGATAGTTACTTGAACATTAATGATAGGGATTTTCACGGTTAGAGTATATAAAGAATCGAAATTGTGCAATTACCAAGATTTAGAGCGTCAAGGAAATGGCTTGTGAATTTGAAAACTGTTCATGGAATTATTTCCGAGAAAACACGAAAGTCATTACTGGATCTTTTGGAGTGGTACGCATAGACTTAGAACATAAAGTGAAGAAGTTTATATGACACAGTTATACCGCACTTTCAAGAATAATATAGGTACTACTAACATTTTTGACCCCAATAAATTTGGCTTTAACTTATAAATGCATTCTGACCGATCTTTGGCACCTCAGGGTGTCAAAGCAGTGCAAACACTAGTACAGAAAATATTTATAACAGCTTACAGCAATACTGAAGTACCCACAATGTCTCCTACGGGGACATACGACCAAATGACAGTACTTAAGCTGGTCCTATTGAAATACCAAACGCTGAAGCACCATCTTCGGGCAAATTTATCACGGAATTATATAAGAAACGGTTTATAAAAATGTTTTTGCCCGTAAAATGTTTTGTTAATAGATTCACACACTGGGCATTATCCAGCTAGTTTAAGTGAATATGTATCTGACACAAGATTTTACCATATATATAATTTCTAAAAAGCCGACAAGACTGATCCAGCTTTTAAATGTACTTGCCATTCGAATACGGGAGAATTTTGTTAAAACGTTGTCCAAAAACAATAATGCTCAATTACATGCTCAAAGTAATATTATAAAATAGCAATCATTTATTCACCATCAATTATCTCACCAAGCAAGTGAAGTATCCGCTAACCACCAGTTACTGCTAGAATAACATTTCAATCTTCTATTTTAAGGTAGTTAAATATCGAAAAGTGTTAGTTTTCAAAGTCCTGTTTATTAAAACTTTATTTCAATTTTATCGAATACTATACCGTCAAGAGGTTTCTTGCCCATATTCTTGTCTGAAGGGGGTAGGTTGTCCCCTTTATAAACGATGAGTACAAAAACACTTAAACTGCGTTTCAGCCTTTTTTACACCTTATATATTTTCAAACGAGTTACACTATTTTAGAAGGTGTATTTGTCAGTTTTAATTCTTCTTAGATATGGGCAACAGAAAAAAATCAAGTTTCTGTCTTGTATGAAGTTGAACATTTTTGCGTTTGTTCATTTGAATTGGATAGTGCTTCTAGGTCAAACTGCCAATAAGGTCCAACACAAATTTAATTTTACCCCTTAAAACCGTTTGTTAATCGCTAAAAAAATACGTGTCAACTATTTTTTGGTCAGCTATAACACATCAGAAGACATGTAAGATCGACATCTAATGCCTGAAAGACTTGCCTTGGAAGTCCAACGAAATTAGCTATCAATGAATAGATAAAAATTAGAATTGCCAAAGAACATAGCACTAGTTTAGAATACATATAAAATAAGTATACATATCGAGTCTATTTTCACAATTAGAATTTAAGCAAGAGAAGGAAATAAATTTTTAGATTATTTAATAGGAGACACGTGCCTACCAAATTAAAAGTATCAGACAAACTATTTTTTGTCGAATTTACTTTTGTGACTCTACTTATAGCACAAATAAGTAAATTGATGTATTTTATACAATAATTGCTATAGCACATTAGTGCAGATAACAGTACATATTTCAAATCCACCATTGACAATTTCTTATATTAGTTTTGTTCTAAAATCGCTTTTCCATTTTACTACCAGTTGTTTTTGGGTACGAATAGAAATTAATGTTTACAATTTATCTAATATAATTCTTTAATATTCAAGACCTTTTCCAATTTCATGAACTTGACATTTATATGCATTCTAAAATTTCAACATCATGTTCACGGTTTATATTCTCAAATCCGATTTTCAATAAATTGCTTTATATCCTTTCAATATACAAATAGAAGACATAAAAGTTCTACGTGTAATTTTATTTTTATTTACACCAATTCTTTATTTTAGATATTGCTTAGCTAATCTTTTCTACCTGAACGTGTCTAAAGATCTCACGCTACTACCATTACTTTTTCCAATATTGTCGCCAGTGTCATTTATTACTTTCCCTTAAGCACGTATTCTATCAAATTTTGTCATATGTTCATATTTCTAGCTCAGCATTTTTATATATATATCATACATTTCTTTTAAAAACTATATATATAATATATTGATTCTCAAAAAGATGTATTTAAGATATATGTATACGTGCTCATACATTTGCATTGGTGTGTTAATTTTGTGGAAAAATAAGGAAGCTTTGAATATTAAATTTGCCATATTTTACTGTATTTTATATAGTTTTAATTTTACCAGTATTTTTCTTATGACGCCATCGCTATATTTTTACTTTCCCTTACCCTTTTCGGATTCTACAAAATTTCGCTTAACAACGAGGTTACCATAAGTTCTGGGTTCACACAGTCAAAGTTGCAACATTTATACTGACCTCAATTATCATCAATTTCAACACATGCTTGTGTTAAGTAACTTGGAACATTTTAGCGATGATTAATTAGTGAACGAGTGCAGGGTTCAACAGCCTTTCGCTAAGCAACGAGATTATCATATCATATCAGTTCCTAATTTACACAGTCAAAGTTACAATATTTATACTGACCTTAATTATCAACAATTTCAACACATTATGTATGGATTAAGTACCTTGCAACATTCTAACAAATAACTGACACATAAATATCTCTACTAATTCCAATCTACTCACTTACACTTTGGTCATGTTCCTCAATGCATCTGCATTTTCAAAATATAATCATTATATTAATTATGAAGACCGCTTATTAACCTTTGCAAATTGGAAAAATACAATACCGCTTGTTCAAATAGCACGAGCTGGTTTTCATTACACACAAATAGAAAATACCGTCAAACATTTTTATTGTTGTATTACCTCATGAAAGTGGCATAGCATTGACTCAAATCTTGAAGAACATCTGAAACATGTGTCCCATTATCTCTTCATACAGTTACTACTTCAAGAACAAGGCAACCATTCTGTCCATTAAATATTTTTTATGGCATATCTCTACTTTACATTGTTTATCAGCACCGCATTCTAAACCACCGTTATACCTAGAGATTAAATTTTGAAACGGTTGCAAAAAGACATCTCGGAAAGTTTCCGAACACTAACATTACTGACATCAAATATTAGTAGTGACCTATCAACGGCAACCATTAAAAAATTAACACGCTCAAGTACAACAATGGAAATTAAGTTGATGAAAAGCACTAAGAAAGAAACCTCCACCTACGATTTACAGATAATTTTGATACTAACAATTTAGTTCTTCTTGTTATATTTTGCAATATTTACGTATTTTGTCTTCACGTTTCAAAAATAATAACTTTTTCCCTTTGCAATATTTTGTTTTAATAAAAACAAAAATCTATTTTACCCCTATTTATCTCAAACACTGCACACAGTACTACAATTAGAAAATACAATATTACACATAAAACTAAACTAAATCTTATGTCAGTTGTATATGGCGACGTGTCCCTTACATCTAGGTAAAATGAAATAAAAACTTGTTTAAATTATAGATAATTCATTGACCCAACTCCCACTGGATATTCGCGTAGAGAAACTGCAATACCCTGCCGTGCCTCCAACATAATACAGGAGTCGCTAAGTGTTGGTGACTTACTACAGTTTTTACCGGGGTTGAAAATTGCCCACCAAAATGTTCAACACCGCAACATTAACCTTCACGTAAGTGCAGTCATAGAAATAATAACACACCATTATTACTAAAGGAAAGCATATAATTACATCTAAATTACACCTGTACCACACTTTACATTCACTTTTAAACACTTTCAAATAGAAACAAAACAATTATATACGACACTTGCTCGTAAACTGTGCCAACAGCGAAACATGACCACTATATATATATTATAGATATTCTTTACCCATGCCCTTGACTTACATCCTTTACCTGAGGTTAAAGGTCAAATATCAACAGTCAAAACTAGGGTCAATGGACAAGAAAATTAGTTAAATTAAAAATGTAAACGGTTTGAATGAAAACCAGCACTGCTAGTTACATTCAGTCTTGATTAGAGGTTAAAAGTCAAAAGTCAAGCAAATCGGTGTCAAAACACTAAAAAACCCAAAAGAATTGAATGATAACTAGCGATGTTAACACATCAACGACTTCGCTAGTATACAAACCTTTTGTTTGTTTTGTCGGAAGAGTTTTTCCAATAATACCCCACATGACCCACCCCGCTCTAGGAACATGCCTGCATCCCCAACAGACTTTGACCCCTGTAACTTAACCCACAGTGGCCTCTGGCAGGTTGGGATGGCACAGTTCGATTCAACCTTTTAAGACCAATATGTTATCCCACTTGACTTGTTTGAATTTTACTTTGAATACGACGTGTACTTCGTAACTGTTATCTTTGAGATCAGAGGTTAATAACCGACATGCCAAGAAGCACTTTCATACAGAGAACGCTATTGCTATTTATCAAATCTGCAAATTTTGGAAAAATGTATGACGAAAATTTCGTACATCCTTAACGGAACGAGATAGAGCGATTTTACATACAACCTGGGGAAAGGCGGTTGGGTGAAGGGCAGTGGGAGAGATAACTTTCATAGCAAATTATATCGATTGTTGGGGGAACAGTATTTTTTTGGCGGCGAAAGTGGCGGGAGGTATGGTGGGGATATGTTAGGGAGCGGCATGAGCAATCGATTGGTATGGTTTATTTGGGAATTATACCCACTACATACTAGGATTATTGAAGAAGACGAACATAACATTATAAAGCCTTATATGTTATAGCTATTTCTCAATAAACAAATGCGTCAAAGAAGTTCGTTCTTTATTTTACAATTACTAATAGCTAGACTTTGAGGTCAAGGACGAACGATTTTGTATCAGATGCGAACAATGTTGAGCTGAATCGCCGACCTAATTAAGTAGCAGTGACCTGGGTGTGAAACGTCTTGACCTCGAGGTTAAGGATGGTGGATGCTGAACCAAATATAAGAATTCTTGACCAACCATCTTGGAATTTGACATTGATCCAATTCATGTTTCAGAAGGCCCCATCTCTCCTTACTGTGTTTAACCATTACGACTCGAGTCAAGGAACGTTGCCATAACTGCACATACTTATGAAATTACGTTAATTAATATTTTATTGATTATAATTGTGAAACACCAGGTGATGTTTGACTCTCTTTTTACGGACTATTCCTGGACAAAAAATAAGCAATTCGTGTCAGACTGTTTTAGTCGATGGCCCATAATTTCGAAGAAATTAAGTTTAATGGAAACCGACTTTAGACCGTCGGAACATTTAATATATTCGATTGTCAATACAGTTTAATGCCAGTTATAACCCAGTTTATAATACGATAATTTCGTACTCAGCAGCTTGCATGTTCGAAAAACTCGTCATTCAATGTTTTTATTAATTTAAATAACTTTTACGTAGGTTATAAAGCTTGGTCTAGGTAAGTGTATAAAGCTGTTTTATTCGGTTCTTCTTGAAATAAAAAATAGCTACATACTAACGTTTTTATTATGTTACGTTTTAAGGACTAACATTATTAAATAAGAACTTATAAAATAAATTTTTACTTATTAAAAAAAATATAATTGAACACAGTAAAATTAGACGACAAATATTTTAGTGTCAAATTGAATTATATTTAAATAAATATTTAGTTGGAAATTACTCCAGGTTGAAATTTCGGATTAAATGATAACAAATTTTATCATGTATTATATGCTAATATTTTACTCCACAGCGAATTTCCCAGAATAAACTTAATGATCTGGTACGAGAGCTAAATTTGATTAAGGAATGTGCAAAAGTACTTAGTTTTCGACCTAAAAGTAAATATTCTATGACTCTAGAAATACAGTTTACATGGTATAGACACAGAGAGAGAGAGAACTAGTTCCTTTATTCTCCAAGAACGATTCCTTAGTATAATGTAATGTTATAAATAAGTTAATGGGCTTCAATGGGATTGAACATGATACTATTTAGTGGAAGCTCTTTAGTGACTTTTCTAAGAGGAGCATCAAAGGGGCACTATTTCATAATGGGAATGCATATGCATCCATTCCTGTTGCCCATTCAGTTCAAACGGAAGAAACATTCGATAACATGAAGGTACAGGTATTTAGTATGATGTGCACGAATGGTTAATCTATGGCGACTTCAGAGTTATAGGAATATTATTAGGACAACAAGCTTAGTACATAAAAATGCCTTGCTTTCTGTTTAATGGGATAGTCGGTAAAAGCAGAAATATTACAGAGTGAGGGTTTGGTCAGAGCGCTGACACTACGTCTGGGACTAAAAATATCTTGAATGAACTACTTGAAGACCCTTCACTACACATCAAAGTGGGTTTAATGAAACAGTTTGTAAGGGCTCTACCTCAAAATTGACTCTGCTATAAATAGGTTTCAATGAAATTTTCATTCACTAGACAAGAAAAAATGAAAGCTGGGATTTTTGTTGGACCTCAAATCATAAATTCACGAAAGACAACGATTTTGAAAATACGATTAATGAGTAAGAAAAGGATGCATAAACCGCTTTCAGAACGGTCACTGAAAACTTTTTAGGTAATAACAAAGATTTAAATTAAAAAAAAATTGTTGAAATAATGTTAGAAAACTTTTAGAATTGGCTTGTAACATGAGCGTAAAAATGTATTTCCTAAATTCTCATATCGATTATTTACTGGAAAACCTAGGGCATTGCAGTAAAGAATATGGTAAACGCTTTCATCAAGATCTTAAAGTGATGGAGAAGTGGTACAAGGGGAGATGAAATGATAATATTGCGACCAACTATTGTTGGATGTTAAAGAAGGATACTAAAGATAAAGAAGAAACGACAAGGAAGTCAAAGAAGAAGAAGTTCGAAAATGAATGGTATAATGTGTGTAAACTAGAACACGCGTAACTGTAAGTGTGAAACTGTATTTTAATACTAGTAGTATTTAAATTAATAAAAATCTTCACAACATAACTTCTTATTTTGTGTAATAACCTAACGTGATATATAAAAATGGAAGTAATTTCCAAAATAATTCAAGAAGATCTATCTTCTAGCAAATATCTGACAAAACTTTTAAAGTTCAAGTTTGTGTTATTTATTATTTTGAGCTTGAGGATGTAATATAAGTTCATGTCATAGCTTCATGGCGTGATACTTTAAGCACTTTTAACCCAAAAGTCTTAATAAACCCTGGTCGTAAACTAACCGCTTTCTTAGGTTCATAAAACCCCTATCTTCGCCACTGGTTTACTAGTATTTATACTAATTTGAAGTTTCATTATAATCTTTTAGACAAACATGATTTGATGAATGTTTCGTCTCTAATTTTTGAGTTATTCAAAAAATTGTCATATTTTCATGAAATTTCAACATCATGTAGATAGAAAACAGTTAGTTTTACGACCGTAGTTTATTAAGACTTTTCGGTTAAAATTGTTCAAAGTATCACCTTCTGAAGTTATCGCACGAACTTATTTTACACCCAGTATATAAGTAAAATAATAATAAATACCGAGTAACAACTCATGACCACCTATAACTGTATAATGTTTAACTTATTATTATGGCCAATAACGACATTTGTCCAAAATACTTTTTTTTCTTTAGTGTTATAAATTTCGTTTCAGCATTAACTGGTCATCTCATTAGATTATGTAAATGTTAGGTTCAGGTCATTGTTGACGATTTTAACGATGTTTGGGGCTTCTTAGTAACAAGTATTCATTTCTTTGAATTTCGCAAAACCGTTTAGCGCCCTTTTTATTTCAATGCAAGATACATGCAACGGATCAAACTATATTGTTCGTCTCACTTCCATTCCCGACAGCAATTGAGCTTAGAGCACAGATTCCTTTATATGTACAATTGAACAGGAAGGTTCGCACATTTCTTTTTCCAGCCTTACTACTTTTGCTTTTTCCACTTACTTGACAGCATTAAAATAGATTTATATCTAATGAAGCGCATATTTATTTAAATGACTTGTTACTGAATGTTTGGTTCTGATCTTGTGCAAATCTATGAATTACATAAACGCATCTTGCATGGAGAATAAGTGACCGTATGGTATGCAGCTTCCTCTAAAGCTATCATAGCTTCATATATTTTTCAAGACAAAGATGAACTAGCAATCATAGTGAACTATGGACGCTACTATAAAACGTTAAACACTTTTTCCTCAATGTGCTTCAGTGGTTGCAAATCAATCTTAATAAAACGAAGTTCCAGCAAGATGAAATTACGGCCATATTGCCAAGAAATCAGTTGTATCGTTGAGGAATCTCTATCCAATACATTTAATGTCTCGTTTTGGTAAAATCAGTTGGACTGAGTGATCTCCTGAACTGTTTTCTTTCAGTCCATTTTGATGGGGTTACTCGAAAAACAATTTTCAAAACTAGTCCGTAGATAATCCCGCAATGGAAAAACGAAATGGAAGAAGAAATTCTGGAAACTAACAAATATCCAACGTTATGACAACAGGTCAAAAATATATTTTGCACAAAAATTCGCCGAGTGCATTTAAAATGTATAGTGTTTAGAAAACAAGTATTTGTTATTAAATTGTATTTTTATTAATACAATATTAAACAAATATCATGCTAGCATACTCAATACAAACTTTGCAACAGCAATCCTAAATTGTTTAGATTCTACTCCCTAATCCTGCTAGATATAAACATATCTCTTCAGTAGGAAATGATTGATGAAAATATTTCTATTATTTGTCTTTTTCAGTAATACGTAATAAAAATTTAGAAGCTGGCATAACTATAATGTTTTAAAACCTTTTTGCAAAGTTAATTTTTTAATGAATAATTTTAGATTTATTACGTTTTAAGTAAAATTGTTGGGCGAGTGGTATTTTAGACCAAGGTGTCAACTAAAAAACTATTAAGTTTGGGATATTCAATAATTTTCCGTTTTCCTTCTTGTTCCGTAAGCTTATTTATAAAAAAAAGTATTACGATATATCCTTAAAGCTAATTATTATACAATTAATGTAAAATATTTAGTTAAGTTTATACTTCTAAATTGTCTTTATTTCATTAAATTGTTAAAATACATATATTGGTATATGTGGTTAGTAAATATTTTAAACAATTTCAATAAAGTATTCTATTTAGAGTAACGAAAGCGTCGTAAAAAGGAATGAAAACAAATAGTTTTTAAGAACAAATTTTTAGCTCACTTGTGTAAAAATCGTTCTATAGGCGTTAAGTAAGCTTATAACAATACATATAGTGCAAATACAAATATTTGTGATGATTAAGAATAGCTGTTAAGAATTTTAAGAATTACTCCAAAATGATCCGCAAAGATTAAGATATAGGAAATTGGACTGGTGTTCAAATCAAGCCCTATTGTGGGCGCTACCCACTTGATTGAATTAATAAGGTCGATTAGCTGTAGATTTAGTAAATGGTAAACAAGGATCTATTTCAATGATTGCGTTTGAACCTGAAAGAGAGGAAATAGGTTTAACTAGATTAACTTGGCTAAAGCATTTATTTAATTAGTATCTCTCGTAGCTCAATCAATTTTAACGACAAATTGTTTATTTACAATTGTTGAAATGTAAATATAATTTATTTACAATAACTGCCATATGCAAATTACAAATGTTGACTAGTGATCGCATATGTAATTGTAATTATTGGATTCGAATAGGCATAAAGATATAAAGATTAAAAATATTATGCGTTATATTTAATATACTTGCAATTACATAATACTAAAATGAGCACATATACCTCGTACAAAGGAACTTCCGTTGTACGTCATCACTTGGTATGATGTCATTGTTAGACAACGTGGACTTGTACAAAAGATTCTCAGGACATTGGCGTTTGTAATATCAATTGTCATCATAAAAGTACCTATAGTTTGAATTAGAAGATACATAAATTAATGAAATAGGAAATTATAAAATAATAACAATAATAATAATAATGCTTATTGTGTATAAAAATATAAATAAATATAATACACAAAAGGCTATGAGTTCAGCATAACTGTTCTTCCACTCCGCCTCGACTACAAATATGAAAATTGAATAACTAAAGTAACATTAAAACATAAAATTGATTAAATAGAAATAAGTGATCTATATATAATTGATACAAATTATTTATCCTAATTATTGTGGCTGGGATACATCTAAAACTTCATTTATGAGTCTTTTACGTAAAGCCCTACTAATGTTGCACATGTTTAGAGTGTTATGAAAGTTATTAAATAAAATAGGGGCAAGGTAAGTAAATTTTGAAATATTATGTATAGGAACAGTATAATAGTTTTTGTTTCTAACATTGACATTATGAATTTCAGTTCTTTTAACAAGTTGTATAAAAATGCAGGTCCGCGGTTTATTACAAGATTATGGATAAACATTATGTATTATAGACGAAATATTTGGTGTATTTTCATTAGGTTTTTATTATTATAATGAGGTGTGACATGTTCGTTGTACTTTATATTATATGAAAATCTTAGGCGGCGATTTTGTAGCATTTGTATCTTGTTTTCCTTGTAGTTATTTAGAAAGGTATAATACACGGTGCTACAGAAGTTAAAATTGTTTAATATTACTGCGTTTACAATGCGCCATTTGATGTCGGGAGATAGAAGGTATTTGAATTTTTATAACGTTTTAAACTTTACATAGGATTTTTGTAAAAGTTTTGTGCAGTGATTTGTAAAGTATAGTCCTTAATCGAACAAGACACCCAAGTTTTTTACACTTTCACTAACATCAATGATACAGTTGTCAAGAACAATGATAGTTGAAATTGATTAACCACATCGATATGTGTGGTAAACACGATGTAAATATTTGAGTACCATCTACATATAATTGTATATTGCAATCCTCACTTAAAATTTCTGGCATATTCGATGTAAATTTGATGAAAAGAAGAGGCCCAAGAATGTTACCTTGAGGGACGCCTTTGGTTATCCGTAGTTCAGTCGAAAATATTTATTCTTTTCGAACTTTTGTACAATATTGTAATAAGGTGGGTGTATACAATATGGAAATGTTAGCATTATGACCAAGTCTTTTATTTACTACAAATAATTTTTAAACTTGCCGTTAGATGGAATATTCAATAACCTTTACTTCTTGCAAGTAATTTTTGATGAAATTCTATCAGTAGTTTGATCAACAGGCTGTAGTACAAGTGTGTCAGTTTTTCGCCTTCATTACAATTCTTCTATGTAAGTATTTATCAGATATCTTGTAAATAAATAAATATAGTTACTTTATTATAATTGCATCTAAAAGACATTTTTGTAAGTATATTTTAAATATGATGTAAATATTAAGGTACTAATTTCACTATATAAAAGTAAGCAATATGTACAAACGCATATATTAGCAATATGTCCAACGAAAGTACAGACAATGTGGCCATATCGTTGTACTAACTGCAACTTCATTTTTTTATTTGAAATTTTAAAAAATATGACTATATTCGATTGCATTTGAGTTTATCTAAATTATTCATTGTATATTTTAAGGTTAAAATGTCAGAAAATAAAAAAATAGGGACATTCGTTATAAATGGACAGAAGCAGATTTAGAGAATACATCTACTTCTGTAAATCGGGGAATGTCAGTAAATTTTGTCAGCAAAATGTATCCGGTACCGCGAAAAATTCTTTCAACGTATGTAAAACACTAGAACGGAAGAAACTACTACTTGGTAGAAAAACTGTTCTGAGTGAATGGAGGTACAGGAATTGTGCCGTAGAATTATCAGACTGGCTGAAATAGGTTATCCTTTAACCAACCGTATTTTACGAATACGCCTATTTAATTATTGTAAAGAAAACGACATACAATATAATTTTTCTGAACAAAATAAAATGGCTGACAGGTACTGGCTAAAAGGGTTTTTAAATAGATACCGTGATATATCAAATAGACTATAGTAGGGGGAGATGGGGGGTTCTATGACAGTAAATAGGTCAAGGCTGAATTTCAAGGATGTAGGTCAAGGACTTCCTTAATCTAGGTCATAGGTC